>KN474800.1:6119-16403 GCA_000787095.1 Periophthalmodon schlosseri
AGCCATTACTCCAAAAGAAACATAAAAACACCAGATTACAGTTTGCAAATGCACAGGGACAAAGACCTTCACTTTTGGAGACATTAGGAGTCCTGTGGTCAGACAAAACAAAAACTGAACTGTTTGGCCATAATGAATATTTAGAGGAAAAAGGGGGAAACATGCAAACCTCAGAACACCATCCCAACTGTGAAATACAGGGGGGGCAGCATCAAGTTGTGGGGTTGTTTTGCTGGCCTCATGACGAAAGAACATTATGTGCAAATACTGAAGCAACATCTCAAGACATCAGCCAGAAAGTTAAAGCTTGGGCACAAATGGGTCTTCAAAATGGACAATGACCTGAAGCCTGCTGCTAAACTGGTTACAAAGTGGCGTAAAGATAACAAAGTCAATGTTTTGGAGTGGCCATCACAAAGCCTTGATGAATCCTACTGAAAATGTTTGGGCAGATGAAAAGGCCTGTGGAGCAAGAGCCTACAAACTTGGCTCAGTTACACCAGCTCTGTCGGGACGAATGGGACAAAACTTCTGTCAACTTTTGTGAGAAGCTTGTGGAAGGATCCAAAACTTTTGACCCAAGTCACACAGTTTAAAGGCAATATGACCAAATATGAAATGAATGAAATGTATGTAAAGTTCTAACTCTCAAGAAACTAAGAATAATGAGAGAAAGATTTTTTTAGACAATTTTTTCTGACACTTAGCAAATAGAAATAATTGTGCTAATCCTAATTGACCTAAAACAGGAAAAGTTTAGTCTGATTTCATGTCAGACAGTGAGAAAAAAAAGCTTATGTGTCTTTTTGTATAGTGTATGTAAAATTCTGGTTTCAACTGTATGAATCCCACAGTTTAACCTCATAACGTTTTATATATTTATACTTTTACATTTCTACAAAGTTCCATCTTATTTTTAAACACAGATCCAGAACGTTACATTGATTTTGACAGTGAACGCGGATTATGTAAGGCCTTGTACCAGAGCATCGAACTGTGTGGAGTAAATATGGACGTATTGTTGTTCCGAACCCACATGTTGAACTGAGATAATGATAAAAGCCATTTGCGGCCAACAAACAAAGAATTATGGGTAATGTAGTTTGTAAAGCCCTGAGCAGTTAACAGAATTAAACGGGTTCAATACAATGGAGGGTTCAGTGAATGGGATAATTGGACATTTACTCCCAGTGCGGTTTTCGACTTAAGATTAAAGATGCATTATGTAACTTTCCCGGCGAGGCAATAACCAGAAATATTCCAGGATATGGCAGTAAACTTGTCCATCTTGCATTTACTCAAGTACAGATGTTTTAATTGCTCCAAAATACATGTGTTCTTATTGTGAAGAGGGTCGCCTCTCCACAGATCTGATCTATAACTTTGGCTTAAAGGTTGTCATTATGGAGATAGACTGGTTTAATGCCATACTGTGGAACATTCCAGTCAAAATAAATCCTAGTCCTTGTTTTGTCATTACATTAGGGATGTTCTAGTTTAGTCCAGGTTGATTCCTAGTTTAGTCCCTGTTTTAGTCTCTGGTTTAACCCATGGTTTAGTCCTGGTTTAGTCCTGGTTTAGCCCCCGGTTTAGCCCCCAGTTTAGCCCCCAGTTTAGCCCCCAGTTTAGCCCCCAGTTTAGCCCCCAGTTTAGCCCCCAGTTTAGCCCCCAGTTTAGCCCCCAGTTTAGCCCCCAGTTTAGCCCCCAGTTTAGCCCCCAGTTTAGCCCCCAGTTTAGCCCCCAGTTTAGCCCCCAGTTTAGCCTCTGTTTAGCTCCGGTTTAGCCCCGGTTTAGTCCAGTTTTAGCCCCGGTTTAGTCCAGTTTTAGCCCCGGTTTAGTCCAGTTTTAGCCCCGGTTTAGTCCAGTTTTAGCCCCGGTTTAGTCCAGTTTTAGCCCCGGTTTAGTCCAGTTTTAGCCCCGGTTTAGTCCAGTTTTAGCCCCGGTTTAGTCCAGTTTTAGCCCCGGTTTAGTCCAGTTTTAGCCCCGGTTTAGTCCAGTTTTAGCCCCGGTTTAGTCCAGTTTTAGCCCCGGTTTAGTCCAGTTTTAGCCCCGGTTTAGTCCAGTTTTAGCCCCGGTTTAGTCCAGTTTTAGCCCCGGTTTAGTCCAGTTTTAGCCCCGGTTTAGTCCAGTTTTAGCCCCGGTTTAGCCTCTGGTTTAGCCCTTGGTTTAGCCCTGGTTTAGTCCTGGTTTAGCCCCTGGTTTAGACCTGGGTTTAGTCCGTTTTAGCCCTGGTTTAGCCCATGATTTAGTTCTGGGTTAGCCCTGGTTTAGCCCTAGTTTAGCCCTTGGTTTAGCTCTGGTTTAGTCCTGGTTTAGCCTCTGTTTAGCTCCAGTTTAGCCCCGGTTTAGACCTGGTTTAGTCCAGTTTTAGCCCTGGTTTAGCCCATGATTTAGTTCTGGGTTAGCCCTGGTTTAGCCGTGGTTTAGTCCAGTTTTAGCCCTGGTTTAGCCCCTGGTTTAGCCCCCGGTTTAACCCCCGTTTAGCACTCGTTGTATTATCACATCTTTACACTAAAGCATGTGCCTAGATCCTTCCCTTCTGCAGAGTAATTGAAGAATATTTCCCATAATCCCCTCTGCCTCTAATCTTCTGTACTGTATTCGTATTGTAAGCCTCTGCTCCATCTGCCTCTTCGGTAAATCGCCAATAAACTTTTCACAATTACCTCGAGTACGGCGCCCTTTAAAAAAAACGTGTTTGGGATTCTTCTCGTCTTGTTACCGTGGGATACGAGCTTTAAAATGTCAGATTAACCACGTTCACTGAACATTTAGGCCAGTGAGCGAGGAGCAGGGAAACGGGACATTGTTTTATGTATTCTGTGTATTATATAAGACTAGTGGTGAGGAGCAGTACTACGATCTTACAGTTATACTTTTTTCCATTTACGATTTAGGTATTTTGGCCAAGCTTTTTTTGTTTTGGTTTATCAAGTACAGCAGTCCTGGTTTAGTCCTGGTTTAGTCCTGGTTCAAGCCTTGGTTTTGTTTTGGTTCAGTCCTGGTTTAGTCCTGGTTTAGTCCTGGTTTAGCCCTGGTTTAGCCCTGGCTTAGCCCTGGCTTAGCCCTGGCTTAGCCCTGGCTTAGCCCTGGCTTAGCCCTGGTTTAGTCCTGGTTTAGTCCTGGTTTAGTCCTGGTTCAGTTCTGGTTCAGTTCTGGTTCAGTTCTGGTTCAGTCCTGGTTCAGTCCTGGTTTAGTCCTGGTTTAGTCCTGGTTTAGTCCTGGTTTAGTCCTGGTTCAAGCCTTGGTTTCATTTTGGTTTAGTCCTTAGCAAACTACACAACTGATTTAGTCCTGGTCCAGTCCTGGTCCAGTCCTGGTCCAGTCCTGGTCCAGTCCTGGTCCAGTCCTGGTCCAGTCCTGGTCCAGTCATAGTTTTGTTCTTTTAATACTTGATGTACTCTGGTTTTCCTCTCTTAATTTAAAGCCATAGTATGTAACTTTCTGTCAAGGACAGACTAAAGCAAAAGCATTTTTTCATCATGGGTGTTTTTACTCCACTGAAAAAACTGCTTGTTTCCACGGAAATGTTGTCCCTTTGGCTATAATATTCCAGAGCATGACATAAAACGTATCGATCTCCATGAATGAATGTTCCAAAGTTTGGTTTTAAGTTTTTATTTCCATGGAAACATATCTTCGTAATGTGTAGACTGTTCAAACGTCTTCCTCCTAACCACAGCCCCACATACAGCCACACTGCCCCTCCCCCTCCGGTCTCATGATCTGGTGGACTGACGCAGACCCTGAGACCCGGTCGAGTCCGGGTTAAGTCCTGGTTAAGACCTAGGTCCCGGTCGGGATTATAGACAGATCTTGTGCAGATTTACAGTTGGTCTTTAATGGAGGGTCGTCTCTGTTCACATGTATCATTAATGTGACAGTGAGACCACGACCTCTGACCCCGGTCAATGGAACGAGATACAACGGCTCAAAATAGAGTCGGGTCCACAGACTGTAAAGAAGTGACTGAGTGAGTGTGACGTCACCACAGCGTCCGGCTCCAAATGAAGCTCATCGAGGCCGGAGCAGTTATAGGGACGATTTGGAGCAGAATTCCGACCGGGAGTGTCATAGCAACTAAAGAGCCAATCCGGAGCAAGGCTGTTGAAGGTAACGCCCCTTCCCGCCCGCGCCGCTGGTTTAGCAGAGAGTGGGCGCTTAGCAACGCTGTCAATCAAACCTGTTGCTAACGCTAACGGGAGCGACCTCGGGGAAAGAAGGCGCCTGATTTGTCTGTTATTAATGTTCATATGTTGATTTACAGACACAATAGTGAAATAAAAACCCCAGGATCATGTAGAGGGTTAATACGAACATTTAAGACCAACATGAGTCTGACAGCAGCAGGTACAGAGAGAGGGGCGGAGTTTATACAGAGGTCCGACAGCGCAGGTACAGAAAGAGGGGACAGATTTTACACAGAAAATGAATTGGAGCCGGAAGTGCGCCCATGATCACTTCCTATTTGGAACGCGGCGGCTGCAGGTTAGCTACGTCCATTTACATAAACAGTCTATGGTTTTAATACAAACTGACCAAAAAGAGCTGACTTAGCTGGAACTACAATAGTTGAGCTGATTTGTGATGTTAAACAAGTCCCTCTCACATAACATTACAGTCACAAGCTAGCTAGCATTAGCATTAGCATTAGCTAACAGTTTTTCAGTGAGTCACTCTCACCTTTTAGTGTAAAATCAAACTCCTAAACAGAACCATGAGCTCGGATCGATCGCAGGAGAATGAAAATGTGCTGTTTAAATCCATTTTGCTTTTTTTTTTTCAATCTTAAATCTTTTTTGTGACAATCTTAAAACTTTTTTGTCTGTGTTTGCTAATGTGCGCATTGTGTCACCTTGGTAACTGCTGAACATTCCGCCATAGACATACATGTGGAACACCCTCAGCGACCCCCCACCCCCCCAATATGACAGATGGAACAAGTACTTTTGCTTTGTGCTAGTGCAGAATGTTTTGTTATTTTTCTGTTTTATGATAAGATCTGAACCGCAGCAGGTCGACTTAATAACGTCTCTGACTCATTACAGACACAAACTAACGACTAAAGTGATTCATTCTGCTGTTTATTTACTGCACCTTCACTTTTTTAATTATACTGTACATTTAGAATAATGTTTGTGCTTTAAACATATTGTGTCAATGGCATAAATTAGTTTCATTATTATAATTTACCGTCTAAAGAGCTTTCTCCCATGTTATAACCCATCAAAATCATGTCTGAAGAGGTTTTAGATGTCATCTGTGCATGTTTGAGTAATCTAGTGATCTCTCCCGGGCCCTATCCAAACCGTCCTTACAGTTAGCTGTAAGATTCTGTACGAGGCTCCGCCCACAAGCCTACGTCACCCATGCTCCCACACGACAATTCTCCATAAATCTACAAAAATATGATACAAAACTGTAACAGCAACTTGACAAACTCGATGTGCAGTGGTTTCATTAGTGGGATGCAGCTGATTGTGATAGAGCTCTGAAGGGGGAGGGGCTTAGCACAGAGAGCAAAGGGAGGGGGAGGGGCTTAGCACAGAGAGCAAAGGGAGGGGAGACTCGAAGCGACAAAAACAAAAGTGAAAATTAACATGTTAACACGTTGTTTTGGGCGAGCACAGCACAACAATAAAAGGAAACATGGAGATCTAATTATGTTACGTGTTACAGTTAATGCCGCCTCTTAAAGAAATACATCGAGGAGTCACACCTCCAAATGTGTTTTCGTGTCTAGTTAATCCCGAGGCTGCAGTGACACATGTCTCGTGTTGTAAACAGCTGGAGCAGATGAACAGGTTTGAAATGAGCAGAACAAAAACCACAATGGAGCCGTGACATGACGAGGACTTTAAACAGACTCCACCTGCTCCGTGTTTGGCCTGGGTCAATATGAAGAACAAGGACTGCAAAATATATAACAAACTCTAGAGTCAAGTAAAGAGGAGGTATTTGACTTCTATACGGTATTAACTGTAACACACATTTTGTATATTTATGGAGAATTGTCGTGTGGGAGCATGGGTGATGTCGGCTTGTGGGCGGAGCCTCGTACAGAATCTTACAGGAGGGTTTGAATAGGGCCCGGGAGAGATCACTAGATTACTCAAACAGGCATGGATGATCTAAAACCTCTTCAGACATGTTTTTGATGAGGGAACAGAGTTATAACCTGGTAGAAAGCTCCAAAAATCTATTTTGCATAATCCCCCCTCTCTTTCATTTATTCTGAATATATTTTTTGTTCATTTAAAATAACAAAATGCCAAGTTAAAGCAGCACAACTTTTCCTGTAGGGTTCGCCACCTGCTTGTCATTCATCTGGAATATTCCACAGTATGGCATTAATCATGTCTATCCTGTATTTATCCAGTTACACACTCATTTCTTCAAATACACAAATAAACGCCCTCCTGTCCACAGATCTGACCTGTAACTGGGCCTAGTGTTTCCTTTGAGATATAAAAGTTTAACGCCATAGAGCGGAACAGTCCAGGGAACGCAATGACATCTCCATGGAGACAAGCAGGTGATGGAAAAGTTACATAGCGCACCTTTAAAACAAGAAAAAACATTCAAAACGGAGCAGGAATTTTGCAATGAAATAAAATCATAAAAACAAACAGACATATCGGCTGCTTGCGATATTAATACTATACAGTCTTATCTAGAAACTTCAAATTATATATTTGTTCTCGTCAAAGTCAAGATATTAAACCAATGGAGAGGTTTAATATAGATAATTTTAGTTTAATTTAAGTAAAGTGTAAGAATATAAACAGTACTCTGTGTCCCTGTGACTGTTTGCACCTATCTGCAAAGTCAAGGTACAGGCAGGATTTGGAACAGCTCTCACAGATATTACAAAACATAATATTGTTTAAATTATCTTCATAAAAAGTGCACCAAACCAGACCAGGCTCGTAGTAACGCCCGCAATCTTGGCACAACACGAGTGACCACAGACGGCTGTAATTACTGAGCCAAAGTCATGTTATTCGCCCGTGTAAAGCAAAGAGACGCTACTGCGCATGCCCAGAGTCTGCAGCATCACGCAGCCTGGTCCATGCACTGCAGCAAAAACTAACAAAAATCCAACAAAATGCGACAGATATGGGCAGAAATACGGTTTAAAGCGACGTAAAAGCGCGCCGATGACAGCACGCGCGCCCGAGTGTCACGTTTCCAAAATAGGATTAAGATTGTGCATTTTTAACAGGTGTAACATCAGCTATGGATGGCGTGAAGAAGCGGCATATTTTGATGTAAAATTAAAAATATAAAAGCCATTAACTCGAGATACTGTTTGATCCTCGCTCACAACAAGTTAAAGCAATATACTTTGTGCGTAAAAGGTTTGGAGCGATAACAAACACGACGAAACTTGAACAAAATTATGCTAAAATTGGCAAAGTTGAACGTCAAAATGTTGCCAACTTCCGTAGCTAATAAGCCAATAGTTTAACCGTAGGACCAGGACTAAACCAGGACTAAACCAGGACTAAACCAAGTCTAAAGAAACATCAGCTGGACACGCAACATGGTAAAGCGAGGACTATAAACCAGTTCTACCACCAACAAACTGGGACTTAACCAGGACTAAATGGGACCTAAACCAAACCAGAACCAGGTCTACACCATGTTACGCGATGGTTAAGCAGCAGTCATAAATCTTACTGTTGACATTACGACACGAACGAACGCCGTTGTGCTGCGTTACCTCCACCAGCTTCGCACGGTTCCAGCGGTGTCCTGTCAGCAGCGCAGCCGGGCGTCAGGCGCATCCCCCCGGCGTGATTCTGGGGCTCGGCTCGGCTCGGCGGGTCTCCGGGTGAAAAACGTGGACGGAGGAGCGGAGAGTGTCGGTGAGGTTGTCCGCAGTGGTTCCACGGAGCAGCGGTGGCGAACAGCGGCCAAACCCGGCACATGCTCAGAGCGCACTTCCAAGCGGCTCTGGTTAACCGTGTGTGCGCCGAGACAAAGGGAGTCCCAGTCCTGCACTTACAAAAATAAAATAAAATGTTCAGCTTATTTAAAATACGTCACCATTTTCCGTGTAATTATTTTATTTTGATTCAAATAATAAATAAATTACACTGTCTTCTGTTCTGTGATATAATGTTTAACACACAAACCCTGCGTATTTAGGCTGAGTTCTTCTCTCAAAACGTCTGGAATTGCCGATTTCTACTGGACTAAAAGGTAAAAAGGAGCCGTTAACTTCAAAACTACCACTTCATGACATCACAAGGAGGAACAGAGCATTTTGAGCTTTGGAGATGCAGACAGACTAATAATAAAGTGTTACTCAAACGTGAATGAAACAAAAGCAGAACTTTGGGTGCGTTTTTGAGGAAGTAACAACATTATAACATGGCTTAAAACTCACACGAGTGCATTTTGGGTAATATATGACCTTTAACATAAAATATTTAGATGGAAAAATGTAAAAAGGGGCAATTTTTTGTATAGGCCCGGATGCCCTGTCTAAAAGACGACAGCTCCTTTGGCCTGGGGCTGATTATTAAAACATTTACTTGAATTAGCCTAAGCTATAAACACTGTGATACCGCCATTGTGCTAACGCCGTCATGCTAACACCGTTATGCTAACTCCGTCATGCTAACGCCATTATGCTAACGCCGTCATGCTAACGCCGTCATGCTAACTTCATTATGCTAACGCCGTCATGCTAACTCCATTGTGCTAACGCCGTCATGCTAACACCGTTATGCTAACTCCGTCATGCTAACGCCATTATGCTAACGCCGTCATGCTAACTCCTTTATGCTAACGCCGTCATGCTAACTCCATTGTGCTAACGCCGTCATGCTAACTTGCTAACAGACGTTTGCCGTATCTGTCTCTATCAAACAAACATTAAATATTATTCAGTTTTATAAAAGTGAAAAATATTTTAAGATTAACAACAGACCAGTATTTTTTTCAGTTTGTGGGATTATAATTATGTTCGCGTGTACCGGTTTTATGCTAGTAACTTTTGGGGAAAATGGCTACGACTAGTGAACGACTCGGCTCTTTTGAACGGTTCCTTAACGTCAACGGTTGGAACTAACGCAAGAATCAGCTCAGAAGTAGAACAGGCTTTGTGCACGAAAAACAAACAAACATATTTGTCATCATAACTGTTTTAATTATTATTAAAATATTATTAGTTTTATTTAGATGATGCATAATTCCAAAGGGTAAACACAGCCTCACTCTCAGTTTGAACCATTTTAAACAGATCTGAGCCTTGATTAGTTTGTTGTTAAAATGAGTTCTCACATCAGCTTGTCATATAAATAAATAAAAGACTTTTTGAACGGCTCTTTGAAATGAACCGATCCAAAAGATTCGGATTCCATAAAGGAGCCGAAAGTCCCATCATTAGCTACAACTTTAGTCTTGTGTAACTGCTATGACTTAACGGATTTTTGCCCTTTATTTTAGCACCAAAGAGTAAGTGCTATAAATAAAGATCGTTTTACCGTAAAATAAGTAAAATATAGCCCGATGTCTGGTATTTCGTCTGCCACAGTTTAACTAATATTATTTCTTCAACATTCAAGTTAATAATTATAAACGATTACTGACCTCTGCAGGAACCAGAGACCATCTCGCTGGAGGGATCTTGCTCAGCCAATGTTGTGTTGAGGTTGTAAAAATTTTGGAAGGGAAAACCTAAAGCTACAAGAGTGAACAAAAACACTGACAGACGTATGAAACTTTGCCTGGAAGGTTTCACAGTATGACATTAAACTTATCTCCATGGAAACCTGGCTGAGTTACAGGTCAGATCTGTGGAGAGGTGACCCCGCTCGCAATAAACAGGGTCCAGTTACAACTCCCGGGACTTTCAGTGTGGAGTTTGCGTGTTCTCCCTGTGTCTGGGAGGAGTTTGCGTGTTCTCCCTGTGTCTGGGAGGAGTTTGCGTGTTCTCCCTGTGTCTGGGAGGAGTTTGCGTGTTCTCCCTGTGTCTGGGTGGAGTTTGCGTGTTCTCCCTGTGTCTGGGTGGAGTTTGCGTGTTCTCTCTGTGTCTGGGTAGAGATTCCTCCGGTTTCCCCCATCAACCCAAAACATGGGAGATGGGTCCACTGCTCCTGAGACGTTTAACCCAGAGACACTGAAGGACGGGTCAAATGCAGAGGACACATTTATTTTTAATTGTACCATAATCTTACCTTAAAACGGCCCATGTTACACTGTTTTCTGATCTGTTCTAATGTCGTTTCCTCGTCACAAACAGACCTGGAGTTGTGTTTTGTTTCATTTACA
>KN474803.1:16014-48629 GCA_000787095.1 Periophthalmodon schlosseri
GATGGAGCTGCAGAGGAGTTGGTGAAAAGACTTGACTGCATGGTGGGCTCACAAACATAAGACACATCTCAATGCATTTCCAAATCTGGTGTGGCCATGTAGTGCAGCATTTATCCCTCACATGCAGCTGCACGGTGTGCCAGCTCACCGGAGGAGACGGTCAAGCTCCAGTGACGTCATCCGTCCTGCCACAGTAATCGAAAGAGACAGTAATCCTGCTCCTCTCCAAAGCCTGCCAGTGGGATGGACCAGGGAGGAGAGGCGCGGACAGGAGAAAGGAAGTGGAGTACATGGCTGTGCATTCAGACTTTGGGATTTGAATTAATAAACCAACAAAGTTTCACTTGTTTGAAAGGAGTACCTGAAAAGGGGCAAACCCTCCCACAGTAGTGTCGCCCTGGAGGCCAGAAGCCTCCCCGATGGCCCCGAGGAGGGACAGTGTAGGAGCGTCCCGTCTGCTCCTGCACCCCCTCTGAACGCTCTGGGGTCCATCCCACCAGAGTCCAGGTTCACTGTGGAGCTCTGTCGGGACAGAGATGTGGGCTGCCTGACTTCAACTGACAGGTAAGAAAATGAGCTATAATGCTTTTAACTGCATTACTATTAATAAAAGGGGAAACTGACTGTACGCATGCACATAGTGGCCTGTACTATGTATGGGCTCATTTGGTTAAGAGTATGTGGTCAGAATGTCTGAAATGGCATAAAAGATAAAGGAAATATATGTAAGTATGTTTTAACAAATGCTACTCATTTGGCTGAGTTAAGGCAGATACTGATCAAACATACCTGATGGTGTTAAGATTTTCCACGTAGGTTCAGTAAAAATTTCCCTGTTCATTATCTGAGTGAACATCACTCCATGACCGTAGGCTGACACACTCATTTTGATGTCCCATTCACTGTTTTATTTCCGCTTTGCTTTTAAATCATTTTTCATTTCTTGTTGATGCTGAGGTCTATTATTGACTGTTGATTGAGCAGACCATGCAGGTGTTCAGAGACAGCCTATGACAGGGATTGCATAAGGTTAATCTTCTTTGTAATAGCTAGACAAAGTTTCCATTCATGTTGTGCACAACCTGCTTTGTGAGGATAGGAAACACACTTGTGGTCAAAGTAATATCACAAAGTGAACAAAAACAGTGCACACTTCACGGGCCAAAAATGACAGCTACGACTTAAATCTAAATCTAATCCTGTTTAGTCGCGGACATGCTGTTCTCATTCAGCAGCAAAATGGCCTGTGTGTGTCGTCATTTGTCATACTAACTTTTAAGCTTTGAAGATTTTTTTATTTGTATTTTAAGTAACTATAACTCCTGTCTTTGATTATGCCTTAACAACAAACAAAAGTGAGATTTAGTGGTGCAATACATTGCATATTTAAGAATTCAAGAAATATGAGATTCTGAAATTGTATTACTGGCAATCAAAGATAAACACACATCATCCTATTGCCATTTGACTAGATTCAAACAAAGGATTTGTCCTTATAGGCTCCCTTTCACTAAATCAAATGGTGGCCTGAGAACATAATCCATTTTGATATCAAACCCTGTTTGAATGGTTTTTAATCCTGCTGTGTGATTGGAGGCACATTATGCCGCACATAACTCCACAAAATGTCACCATCTTTAGCCAGTGAAATTGGAGAAATCTATGGCCAATCAAAGACAGACATTAGAATAGATGCTTTTTTGACAGATTTTTTTATTTTTTATTTTTTATTTCATTGATTACCATCTGCCTTTTGTGAAAGTAAAATAACCTCACCCCAAAACGTATTTATAATTTTATAAAGATACATCATAACTCCAAAGTACTGATTGTGTGCGCAGGCAGATGGAGGGTATGGCTGGACATGGCCTAAATGCTGATGACATCCATGGCAAAGACCAAAGAATACAATTTCAGGTAATTTTGTTTTTGCTTTTGTAGTTAAATTATGTAGATCTCACCCTCTTCATGTGAAAAAACAGTACTGATGTTGCGTTTATTACCTTACTTTATATGGAGGATTGTATATTTTGGACTTAAAATCTAGTTAATTACTTAATGATGCTTCCCTGTTCCCTGCAGATCTTCCCTGAGCCAGTGGAGGTGGTCTTGACCCCTACGCCCACTGTGAACCACGTGGAGCAGAGTCTGGAGCAGGAGAAGGAGAGGCTGCCATCCATCGTCGTGGAACCCACTGAAGTGAGTGAGGTGGAGAGTGGGGAGCTGCGCTGGCCCCCCGAAAATATCGATATGGATGATGACGAGGAGGACCTTTTCCTGGAGCAGTGCATTCCTCCGGCAAATATTGCAGACTGGGGAGAGGAGGAAGAGGAGGAGGAAGAGAACTCTGTCATATTCAACCCGCAGCCTGGACTTACTCTTATTGGTATGTTGGTTTTCTGAGTTCAATCAGGCTGAGCCAATGAATAGTTGAATAGTAGTGAATGCTTATACAGAATACATATACAGAAGATTAGGGCTGGGTATCATTAAGAAGTTGCCTATATGATACATACCTCGATATATAGGCCACAATATGATACGTATTTCGATACAGTGCACTTTCGATTCTATACAATATGATATGATATATTTCAAATCGATTCAATACAATAAAGGCTAAAATAAAGGCTTTCGAGACCCTTAATGATCAACCCCATTTTCACAAAAAATAAACAATAATGGTGCATTTATCTTCCGTTTATTGAAGATGAATGAACATAAAGTGCATTTTGTTTAGTGCATTTTACTGACTAAAAGAATACATCAAACTGTCAAACTATTATTCATCCACGACTTATACAAGCTCAACATTTACATGTACAATATGACATGCGCAGTTTAACTGTGCTAAAGGATCACAACATATCTGCTAAAAGTCTTCGTTAAACCACTACCTGTGCAAAGCTAATATAGTGAATCAAATGTCAAATGTATTGCATAAACGAGTTTCTTTCCTCTAAAAAGCCACACAATTGTAGCGCTGTAACAGAATAATTTGGTAAAATATACCAAAAAAAATACTCTTGGTTATATATCAATACAGCAGCATGTATCATTAAATTAAATGATACGATATTTCGATATTTTTGCACATGCCTATATAAGATGTGCATCAAATCAACCCTGTTTAAATATAAATATTCTGTATATTTTTCTTTTACAGATCTTCAGTCAGATGCATTTCGAGATGACACACCTACACTCCCACCGAGCAATGCATCCATTCTCAAATGACTAAAATTGTGACTCTTGTCACAAAACATCACGGTCCTCAATATACTGTAACCTTTTTCTATGGTAGATGTCAGCTATTTCAGAAGTGCACATTTTCATTGCTTATGTTATGATTAAATTATGCAGTCATAAAACTTCAGTCAGTGTGGCATGCCAGTCTGCAGAAGTATACATGAGACTCACTTTTTTAAAATTTATTTATTCTTCTGTTCGTCATATGTATGAAAAATAATAATGATGATTATAATACATCCATATTCTTTCTCAGGATAGCTTTTAGAACTTAGACTGCATATAATTCTTGGCATTTCTTTTGATGAAAAGGCAGCTTCAATAATGTTACTCAACTCAACTAATATAAGCTAGTAGCTCATTTTAATTGTAAATATGTATAATTTTATTGTGTTTTTGCTGTAATGTGGTGTATTTTTGCCCTCAGACTATGAATTAGTTGACTATTGACTCTTAACCAATGTCATCTCATTTCATTAAAGCATTAATCTTATGAAAGAAAAAATGCATTCATATTCTTTACACTGCACCCTTTAGAAATTAAAATGTATTTCTAAATGGATGGTCAAAATGTTCAATTGGGAAAGCCAACAAGGTACAGACAGAAAAGTTCATATTTTTTTTTTACGAAACAATTAAATAATTTGATTTACTTGCATTGTATCTGAAGCTCTTTAAATGTTAGGTCAAAGACAGGAAGGCACTGGCTGTGGTTACATGCAGACTCTAAATCTGATTTATATGAGATTTTTTTGCATAATAAGATTATTAAAAAGAAATGTACAGCAATGTCTTTCTGATCATGGTCTCTCTAATAACTCCCTTTAATTACTCACATCAGGTTTTGTGGTTTTTAAAGGTCCGGAAATTAGATCATGATCAGATTTAGATTTTTTGCCATGTGAGCATAGATCTGCTACAGTGACACATTTCATGGAATCAGATTTGAGATAGACCTCTTGTGTGTATCCTGTCTTGATATGATCTTGTGCAAATGTATTTAGACATTTGGGGCGGTGTCAAAATGGTTTAAAAGCAGGACATTTTCTCAACTTCCTTCCTCCACAAGTAGTAACTGCCCAAGATCTAGACACATGTAAGTATAACTAATTAATGACATGCATTAATTGCCCTTGATATAATTATTGAATCTACTGTCTTTCATTTAGTTGATTTAATATTCAGCGACAATGGGAGACTATGACTACAACTACACATCAGACTATACAATCCCTGATATTCTGGATGGGGCGACTCGAAAAATAACACCTGCCCAGATTATATCCCTGCTGTGCTATAGTCTTGTGATCCTGTTGGGGGTGCCTGGCAATGCTATCGTGGTATGGGTGACGGGCTTCTGCATGCCCCACTCGGTCACCTCATTGTGGTTCCTAAATTTGGCTGTGGCTGACCTCCTGTGTTGCCTGTCTTTACCTCTTCTTATGGTGCCACTCGCGCACGATGACCACTGGCCCTTTGGTCCCTTGGCTTGCACCATCGTCAAAGGCCTATTCTACCTGGTGA
Organism: Periophthalmodon schlosseri; assembly: GCA_000787095.1. Classification (NCBI taxonomy): domain Eukaryota; kingdom Metazoa; phylum Chordata; class Actinopteri; order Gobiiformes; family Gobiidae; genus Periophthalmodon; species Periophthalmodon schlosseri. The sequence goes on from KN474803.1 coordinate 20,788, forward strand.
TGTACAGCAGCATACTCCAGTTAGTCCTAATCAGTATTGACCGCTACTTACTGGTGACCAAGCCCGTGTGGTGTCAGAACAGAAGAACCCCTAAGCTTGCTGCATGTGCGTGTGTGCTTGTCTGGTGTGTGGCGCTCATAGGCAGCACTCCGCAGTTTGTTTTTTACAAAGAGATTGAAGCGGGATTGAAAAAGAAAGCGTGCGCAACAGTGTTTCCAAAGACAGAAGGCATACAGTGGATCGTTTATTCTTTCCGCTTTCTACTGGGGTTCGCTCTCCCGTTCTTGGCCATTGCAGTGTGCCATTGGAGGGTGTACAGGGGCACAGAGCGTGGACAGTCTCGTAGCATACGCTCTAAACGCACCCTAAAGATCATAGTTGCAGTGATAGTCAGCTTCTTCATCTGCTGGGTCCCACTTCACATTGTGGACTTCATTCTCCTGGATACCCCGCTCCATGTCCCTCATAGGCCCAAGGTGTTTTTTGCGCACACTTTGGCACTTTGTATGGCGTATGTCAACAGCTGTTTGAATCCATTGCTTTATGTGTGCCTGGGACGCAGCTTTAAAAACAGAATGAACCGATCTATTCGTGGTATCTTGAATTTTGTAACAGAGGAGACGCAGAATAAGACAAACGTCCTCAATTCAGTGGAAACCAGAAGCACGAGCGTCAAAGAAATGACTAAAATCTGACGAAGGCTACAATGAACAATGTTATGACTCACGTCAGCTAAATGTTTAAAACTAAAAACGCGTGTTAAGTTCGTTGTTAAATATAATTTTTATGTAATTACTGTTTTTCCCCTAAGTCAGCATAGTACTGTTAGAGGATTTATCATGTCAGCAATTTTTGCTCCAGCACTTCTGCTAATGCTACTGTGCTGATGTTTAAGTAGACCTGCTTCTGAATTTGCATTTGTGTTAAAATAAAATCTGAAATGAAATGTAACAACTGTGTTTTTATTTACAAACTACATTCGTCCAAACAAGGCCACATGATAGTATGTACATCATACATGATTACAACTTTGCCATCTTTTTGCTTGTACACTGGTTTGTAACAGTAGTCTGACTTTAAAATCTTGCTTATTTCACACAAAAAAGAGGTAGTGAAAATGTAATTTACTCCTGAATGAAAGGAAAGCACAGGGAGGTCAGCATGGTTACGAAGTACAAGGACAAATAATAACATATATAACATATACTTAAAAAGAAGTGTCTTGTGCTTAAACATCAGGCTATAAAGTAAACAGCTGTTAGGTCCAATAGAGGTTTATGGTTAGACACAGACTTTAATCTGTCAAAGCATAGTTGTGGTGTATACAATGAAACTAGGTGTGAAATATGAAATATATCAGATAGAGTCATACAGCATCAAAACTCACTTAGGACATAAACATTTGTGTCATTTAAAAACATTTGCAATCTTATGAAAATAGAAAAAAAATCTGTTAAAAAAAAAAAAAAAAAAAAAAGCCTTGAATGACAGGTGAGGCAGTGGTGAGACAATTGATAGACAGTGTGACTGTGTAATAGAAAGGGCTGGAGTAGGAGGTAGCAGAATTGAAGATAACTTCACTTCTGTTGGGAGTGACAAGGATTGATATTCATGGGTTTCAGCTTCCTATATGGTGCCATTTTGACCATTCGAAGGATATAATATTTAGTTTTGAATAGGAACAGTTCCAACTTTTCATCATTCTGAAACCCATGGATAGGAACCCTATGCTATTAAGAGATAACCAATTTAATGTTTGAAAAAGAAAGTTAAGACTGTCCTGTTTTACATGTCATGTTTATAACAGTTTGTAAAATGTGCTGTCAGACGGATTCTTGGGTGTATAGTGGACATGAGTGGTGCAGAATTGAGCCCAGTGAATCACTGGTGAAGACCCAGAAACAAATACATTACAATCAATATTTGAGTTAATAGGTCCCTTGAAAATGGCTTCATTATGTCAGTGAAACATAAACATCTTCACACAGTGGTCATGACTTTTAGCGACCCTGAGCGGAATCGCAGTATCTTCTTTTTGAGTGCATGGGAGGCTTTGATCTTCACAAATGCTTTGGGCTGTGACGTGCTGCCATTCACTGCTGTGGTGGCCTGGGGAGAGGGCGAGGAAGAGGAGGAAGACCCCATGGTTAGTCGAGGGGGCAGTTGCTGTGGCCACACCAACCCACCGCTCTCATCCGAATCACTGGATATTGAGCTAGACCCTGGCGAGTACACCTCACTCATACTAGACTCAGATTCAGCAGGGACGGCTCTTGGGTATGCCTCTTCCTGACACAGTGGCGCCCTCTGGTGGTAGTCACCGTGCTGCCATTGTTGTCGGTGCTGTTGGTAATGTGTGTGGCTTTGTTGTTGCTGGTATGAATGACCATTGCGTTTTCTAGGTGGCCGTCTATTGGCTTGAGGTGTGTGGGATTCGCCTTCGTCCTGGCTTAACTCTAAATTTGAGCACCAGCGTCTGTTACCATTGTTGCGACCCATTTGGATAGCCTGGTTATAAGCAGGGTCCACTCTACCCTGAGGGCGCTCTGTTGTGCTGTATCGCCGTTCAGGCAGCATGAATTGTCCAAGCAGGCTATTTTCAGACTGTGATCTATTCTTACCATTTGATTTCTTAGCTTTCTGGCGCTCATTGTGGTTCTTCTTGGATGCTTTAGCTTTATTTTGGTGCTCAGGGGAAGTGATAGTTTGAATTCGTTGTTTAGACTGACTGGGAATGTAATGGCTTGGAGATTGTATAGCAGCGTGACCACCTTGTCCGGGAACAAACTGTGCATTTACAAGGTTCTGGTGAATAGGAGGTTGTGGGTTTCTAAAATGCTGGGGGGATGTGAGTTCACCACAAAGGTCAAGAGCCCCTGCACCACAGTTGGGGTCCAGGAAGGGCAGAGGTGAGGGTAGCCTTCCAGTCAGAGAGTGTGGCCTAGACTGGGGGTAGGGTAGAGCCAAAAAACAGTCTTCCGCCAGTGATGGGGCCTCTCCACCACAAGCCTCTCCTTCATATAGGTCACAACCCCTGATTTGACTACTGGGATGTCCCAAAAGGTCAACGTAAGGCTGAAGGTATGGGTCAAGGGGGTGTGACTCGGAGGTAAGAGATGGCGTTCTGCGATGTAAAGATGTATTGGAGTATGTGGGATCAGGGCTAATTGTAGTGCGAGGTTGGCAAGGACGTGGAGAGAGGGTATGTCTCTGAATGACACTCAAAATGTACCCCTCTACCCTCAAAGACTGCTGGTAGTCCTCCTCTTTTGTTGCTTCCATCTCGTCCTGCTGCTGATGTTGTGGCCATGTATGGGTGTTCTTAGGAGGGTCCCAGAACCAAAGATCAGGTCCAGAGCCCTCCTCAGTAATGCCCTCTAGAGGCGGGTAGGGAGCAGAGAAAGATCGAGGGAGAGTGGTGCGAAGAACGGGGATCTCTATGTTTGGGGAAAGTGAGTCACCTATAAGTAGAAAACAAAAAGATAAATATTGAACAGCACTGAACATTAGCAAGATGTCCATGATTGATATATTATTCTTACCAAGTATTAAAATCTATCTCTTACCTACAGACTTTGGCCTGTCATTGCTGTATGCCCATGTCAATTGTGTCTCTGTGGGCTCTGCAGAGCATCTCCCTTTTGGTGAATGGCCCTCACTAGACTCATAGAAACCTGCACATTTTACAATATATTTACAATTTGGCAATCTACTTAATTTTTAATGCAAAAAATTTCATTTGTCTAAAATCAGCTCTTTATGTCACACTGTTTTTCACACTAAAGCACCAAAAAATGACCTGTAAAGCTTTGTTATAAGCAGACTATTGGGTCAAATACTGTGTCAATTTCACAGTCCATTGCACAATGACAGAACACACGTCTTAAGGATTAGGATATTCATGCAATTATCTACTGTAAAGCAAAACAAACACAGCATTATGAGGACCATGTAAAGAGTACCAGAACTGGGTCGACTGTCACTGCCATCTCCCGCGGTGTCAGTGTCTATCCTGAGTTCTCCCACCTGCTGCTCCAAGGACTGCAGCAGGGCCCATGGGTGGCTCTGAAGAGCGCTCTGCAACAGAAACATATCACATGCTTATTTATTTGACTGTACAAAGGAAGGAACAAACAACTATAGACTATGTGTGTGCACTTAGACGAAAATGACAGGTTTGGAGATGTCAACTCAAATGAAAAAAGCAGAGAGAGTGAGAGTGAGAGAGAGAGAAAGAGAGAGAGAGATTTAGTATTAGAAATTGACATAACATATAACTTTTTTTTTCCTTTTTAATATTATATATTTTTTTTATATTTTTTTTTTTCCTTTTTAATATTATATTTATTTTTAATATTTCTTAATTTATATATTATTATTATTTCATAACTTTCAAAATGAAAAAAAAAAGCCATAACCCATTAGTTTTGAAGTGTTTTTTCTGTCTGTTTGTGACCATGGGCAGAATGTAGCTTTTATAAAAGCCTAATGAAATAAATAAAAGTTATTTTTATTCAGCAGACATGATAGAGCCCACTGTGTGGTATTTCTCCTTCAGTACAGAAACATAAAGGTTATCTGAAGGCTATCTTTAAAGTGCATCTCTGTACAGAGCTGTGCATCTTATGTAAGCAGCCTCACACAGGGAGCAGCCGACTGGAACATGAATAATTCACGACAAGAGGAAGCAAGAGGGTGGTGCTGAAATAAATCAATTTTAAATAGGCTCAATTGTTATGTCAATAGTTCATTTAAGTTAATTTTCCTTTAAGATATTTTATTAATATATTTTGATGGAAAACCAAATCTACGGCACTGATGTGTAGTTTTTTGACAGCTGTATATTGTTAGTGTTAGATAAAGTTTTTAAACTTTATTACTAATCCCATTACAGTATAATAGTAAATATACTGTAATAACAGTTAAAAATAGTATTCTTAGTAATGGTTAACATAATAATAATGCCGGTCCAAGGATATTTTCACATTTTCATAAATACAATTTCCTTGTATATTTTAGGGTTGATACATACATACATACATACATACATACATGTATGTATGTATGTATGTATGTATGTATGAGGATACTTTTAGTTTTTCTTTGGTCATGCACTGTCTGTTATCATTTTGGCAGTCATTAAAGATACTGCAATTGGACAAATCTTACAACCCATGGTCTGAAGTCAACATTGTGACATATCCACTAACAAGAGCGAGTACAGATGCTACAGCTGAAAGTCTGGCTTCATCAGAGATTTCATTAACAGAAGATGAAGCATGTCCTTATGACAAGGTGACCACTTTCATATCACAGAGCTCATATGATGGCGAGGCCGAGTGACAAGTGTGGACATCTGCACTTCACTGTCTGCACACATTACTGTCATTGTACTCTCGCCTACTCACTAGTGTGAAGTAATTAAAATATTGATTTGGCATTGGTTTTACTCATCATGCTCTTCATGATGCAATCCCCTTTTACACAACTGGGATCAACACAGACAGCAATTAGACAATATCACATAATTAGCATAGCCATCATAATTTAATTAAATGTGTGGAATTTTAAGTTGCACGATGTAACCTTTCTGGTGAAGGGTCTGCCACATACTTGTCTCCATGGGGATGTTATTGCTTTGTCTGATTGTTCTACTGTATGACATTAAACATATCTATCTTGCATTTATTCAATTACATGCACATTTTATTGGTGAAAATACTTTGAAAAACAAGCGTTTATACAGTGAGTGTGGTCTAACCTCCTTGTATCCATGGAGATAGATAAGTTAATTGCCATACTGTGGAACATTACACGCAGACCTTTTCCCAGAAAGGTTATACACTGCTCCTTTAACTGAACAATTTCGTTTGTAGTTTTTATTGCTCTGCTAACTGTTGTGTGCTAACTCTCTTGCTTCTTTGTCCTCCAGACTACAGCCATCCATAATGTGAATGCAACAATGCTGAAAGAACAATTGACCCAATCTAACCCAAGCTAACCTCTGCTGTCTACGTCACCTCTCTATCCAGGACCAGGGCAGACCTTTTTGTCTTCACAAATGGTTCTATTGTTTTACACTAAGCACTATGCATTTACATCATTAACATCAATAATGTTTTGTGTGACTCAGAGATTGAAAGTGTGCTCCTTTGTTTTAAATACAGACTGGAAGTGAGAGCTGTGAGAGGATATGGGGGAGGCAATTTGAAATCAATAAATCAATAGAGCTGTTGGACATAATTGATTGGTTACCGCCCTTATTGGACTCGAAATGCAGAGTGCTCTATACTTATATTAAAAAATGGGAGAACCAGCAATTCTTTTGTTAAAATGGATAGTTTATAAACAGGACCTTTGCAAAAGTAACCATACCTTGCCTAAAACAATAAACATAAAGGGTGTGATCACATTTGTCCTGGTTTGGTTCTGGATTGAGTCCATTGTAGCCCTGGTTTGGTCCTGGTTTAGTCCTAGTCTGGTCAAGTTTAGTTCTATTTTAATCCCTAAATTTGGAATAAAGTGTCCAATAATAATAATAATAATAATAATAATAATAATAAGAGCTATGCTACATTTATTTCATGAAAATCTTAAACCTAATCTCTTGTGTTTCTTTTTTAGCAGGTCTAGCCACCATCTTTCAGCCTCTTTGATTGCGCTCTATTATTAATGGTCACACGCTGGTTCCCTGACACTCAGTGCACTGTATCATTACTGTTTTACTGCATCCTCTGCGGCGTTCCTGGTGCTATGGGGGATGGGGGCAGGGGCTGAGGACCTGGTTTGCTAGACTGCTTTACCTTACCATTAAGTTGTTAGGTTTATAACGGGCCACCTGCTTTCTGTGTTGAAATTACTGACCACCAGGTGAACCAGGGTCAACTCCTGGACATCAAGTCTGTATTGACCAGAGAGGGCAAGAGTGGCAAAGAAAAAAGATGAAAGAGTTTTTAAAAATCATTGTACTTTGTCTTCCAAATACAACCATTACTCTAAAAATCCATTGATTAGTTGACATGTGTCACCAGGTGTTTTGGATTTCTTTTGTGCATTTAAACACCCACCAAAATCTGATTTAATTATTGGGTTGTCTGATTATTCTAGTAATCACATTTTTATCAGCCATACAAATGTACCCTTTGTCTCTCCTATTTCATTTTCTAAATAGCCCTGGCTTGCTGTACCAATGCCCTACCCTCACCACTGCCTGGTCTTGCCCCTTGAGTATTTAGCCAATTTAGTAGAGTTCTACAGTCTTATAACAAAACATTTCAGTGGTAAAATGTCACTAGAAACACTCCATTTCCCAGTATAGTGAACCTACTGCAGGGAGCACAAACCGTTCAGTCCTCTGTAATTAAAGCACTGTTGTGACTGGCTTCACACAATCAAGGCAGTGGGGCGCCTGAAACACAACATAACCCAGTTTTAGCCAGAACAGAATTGTTCTGGCTAAACTTAATTTTTAATAGCCCAAGTGCAACAGTGTTTATATGGTTGAGTAGTGAGTGTTAACTTGGCACCTTTGTCTGAGCACACTGTGTAGTTTGCACAAAGGGAGCGGAGAAGACAAGCTCGTTACAGCTCTGTCTTTAAAGTGTGGCGTGAACAAACAGGAGCCGAGCGCTGCATTGATTTGGCTGAGTGATTCGTCAGTGCTGAGTGGACAGAGATCTCCACACTCACACTAATGATACACTACAGTCACGGGGCACAGGATGATCGATGGCAACCTCGAAACAAAAGCATAACCAACTGAAGAAACAGGCACCAGTGAGACAAAAGTGCACACGTTCACATAAATAACGGTGTAATGGTGGATCATTTTTTTCTTTAAAACAGTCTGTGTCAGCAGTGTCATAGAACGGACCATGTTAGCTGAGAACGGACCATGTTAGATGAGACAAAGTATTTTGAATGATTTTCTTTTACTTCCTCACCTTTGATTTTCTATGTTGCGGAAACTATTACTTCAATATTTGAAATATAAATATAATTTTTGTGCTTAGTTTGTGCTTAGTGCAAAAAGCTGTGGACAATGAGACATTGAAAAGGATTAGTTTTTGGGTCAAAAATGAGGTACAGGTCTTCACCTTTGATTTTCCATGTTTCGGAAACAATGTTTCAAATGTAAATATTATTTTCTTACTTATTCAAATATTAAAATAAAAATAATGTAAATAGCTTTCCTGAATAGTTTCTTGATCTATTTCAGGACTAGTAAAAGACCACCTGGTGGTAATAATAAAGACACTACAATTATTTTGTGTAGAATTCTATAAATAAAAAGTGTTTTTATTATCATGCAGTATTGAAATAGGCATCGAACGAATATCAAGCCTATTCCTTAGTATCGAAAACATGTATGAATTTTTTATTTTACGACAAAGCTATTAAGTAAGATTTTTAACTAAATTGTATGCACCTATGTTGTGTGAATGATGTATCTGTGCTCACAATATATAATGCTTTCCAATACACAATTTAATATATGTGGAGGAGGGAGGAGGAAAAAAAGAGCAGATATTTGTGGCTCAAGGTTAGTTAAGCCAAAGGTCCAGTCAACCGCATGTACTGTATGTGTGTCATGCATTCATACACAATTCATACATGGTCCCTCTGTGGCTCCTCTGACACAGTGGGGTACAGGGGTCAGCTGCTGTCTGGACGTCCCGCATCTGTCAACACCATCTATCTACAACACCACCACATATTATTATCCAGGCCCCTCCAGCCCAATAAGGGGGTCCTAAATTCATGTTCAAGGCTTCTTACTGACACTTATCATGGTCTCTACTTACAAAGCCACATAGTAGAAAATTAGTTTGAGGATTTGCTTTGGGCACAGATGGTGACCTGCAAACATACAAAATCTTCTCAGAGGAATACTCTTCTCACATGCTCGGATGGGCAAAACTGTTAATAAACATTGATCCAGACATGCCTTGTGTAGAAAGTTATACTTCATATACAACCCCTAAACATCATAGATTAGTTGTCATTGTCTTTTGGGGTTTAGTGGATCTTTGGTGGATCAAAACACTAATATTACAGATATCAAATGTAATAACTTCAGGATAGACCAGTGTTTTGCAACCTGAGTCACATCATACTGTTTGGCAGAAAATATTTTGCGATATATCATAAAGAAAAAGGTATAGTATAGCAAATATTGCCATTGCCATTAAGTCTGGTTCTTTAAATTTGTGATTTGATTTGCTTTTTTGGATCAGTTTGCTTAGGAATGTTAAATTATTCAATTAAATCCATACGTGAATCTGTTAACTCAAATTCGATTTTTGGCACACTATTTCCTAGGACCCTGGTTGAGAACCAAGACATTTCTGAATTAATTCCTTATACGTTTTAATCAAATATAATATAGCACCAGCATATCATCACCTTATTGCCCTTATGATGCCAGTGTATCATGACAGAACCAGTGCTGGGGCCTCCTCTTCGTCAGTCCTCTTCGTCATTAGTATTCAGGCCCATATGCGCCTATTGTTAAGGCCCCAGTGGAGGAGAGGGAAGGAGGTGTGAGGAGGAGGCGGCTGATTCAATTTCTTTTGCACCCAGTTCACTAATAGCTTCTTATTGTGGCAATGTTAGGACATGTCGAGAGCAGCAACAAAGAAACACAATCATACAAGGAGAATGAAATTAGTAGAAGAAAAAGCACTTACATTTAACTTTAATAGGCTAACTTGGGTCTCATTTTATGCATACTGATTTTGCACAGTTAAGATTATCATAACGCCTGTATTACATTATTTCTTTATAGTATTGAAATAATCTATAGACCTAGAGAGCGGCCATCACTCAAATTACTTTACTGGCAAGTTATTTGAACACTGTAAAAATGTCATAAATTTTGGTGCGTAATTAAACATGAAATAAAAACCAGAGGGACAGATTAAAGTTGTAGTTATAACTCATGCTTTTTATGATGGGCATGGAGTTGCAACGAGAGCTTGTAAACTCGTAAAAGCCACAAAAGTCCGTGATGTGGGAGAACAATGGGCCATTAAGAGTCGGTGTGTTCCCCAAACGCATCCCAGCTCCACCCCCTTATTTCTTTGCCCTGGCGCATAAATCTCATTGCGAACCCCAACAAATGCAATGCGTCCTTTGAATGTGAAAAGCCATCAATCAGTTTAGTAACTTTTTTAGCACGTAAAGGTCACATTCATACAAAAGAGGCAGCCTTAACTGGGGACGTGCAACGGTCAAGTGGATAACAATGAGAATGATCAGCTGTGGTCTATGGGACACTGGAAAGCTTAGGTTTTGGGGCTTAAGTGAGGTACGCAATTGGGGTGTGGTGATGTGACTAAACGTGTAAGTCAACGTGGATGTAAAACAGCAGTAAAAGTCTTACCAGCTGGCGCCGGAGTGTGAGGTTCTCCTGCCCCCAGATGCTGAAACATGCTTTGGCTCCTCCTGCGCCCTGGTCCCGCTGAAGGAGGATGGGGTCCCCGAGAGCCAGCGCCCCGAGCACCAGGGACTCCTGCTTTTGCTTGCGGAGTTCAAGCTCACATAGACCGGCCAGACTCGCCTCCAGACACTCTTTGGTCCGACTGCGCTCCACGGTCATTGGGAAAGTGAAGGCACGGTGCATGGATGCCAGCAACTTGCCACTACTCTTAAAATCCTTTATTGATAATATCCTAGTTTTACATCCACAACGGACCTGAGAGTCGCCTTGCGAACTGCATCTTTATGAGCCCCCGCAGCAGTAGCGTGGTTCCCCCTTGCCAGCCTTTCTATAAGCATCGCCTATTCGCCTTCTCTTTCTCGTGGCTGTCAAACACAGACACGAAGCCACGCCCCGGTGGCTGACAAACACAACCACAAAGCCACGCCCCTTCAGAGGCTAGAGAAAGTAGGAATCATCCACCCCAAACGGTATTTCAAATCTTCATTGGACATAGGATGCTGCGTGCGTAACGTCCCATCCCCCTTGATTCATTACAGTGACGCAGTGACCTCACCCTGCCTCACATCTCCTGCCACTGGAACTAATGCATTCTTTCATTTCACTCATATAATGCTGTGATTTTTATGGACTCTATAGAGCTGTAGGCAAAAAAGCTTTCATATTTCGCTGATCACATAGGATCTGTTGAAGTAAGTCTATATTGGCTTAACAATTGCAATCAGTGCTAGTTTAATGTTACAAGCCATTGAAAATTTAAAATAACTGCTCATTCATGGTTTACTATTCCTTTTTTAAAATAAAAATTTAATTAGATTACATTTTCACAAAGTAAACATTTCAAACACTCGTCCTCACACTGCCCTCATCCTCACACTCATGGTGTGAGGACGAGGGCATTAACTCCTATGGTTTGCTGTAAAAGGTGAGTTTGCAGTTTAAAATTTGGCCTTTTATTTGGACCCATTATCACATATTTTATTGCAAAAATATTTACCAACCATCGGTGCACCTGCCAGCTGTCATAACATTTCTGCATTATTAAAACCTCTGTCATTGGACTTAAATGAGAGACTCACCAGTCACACAGACTTTTAGTGTTGTTTTATTCATATCTCAACCTACTTCACATGAACCAGGAAGCCAGTTGAGTCCTGTCTCTATGAAGCAGAGCAAACCCAAACCTACGCGCAGCGCAGGCTGTCAGTGTGATGCCACTGCAGACAAATCTGACATATATTCATTGTATACTGTCTCATGTATAAATCTCACTAAAAGTGTCCCTAGAAATCAATACATTTTCTAAAAAAAACATACAGTAGAACAGAATTACACAAGTACACGTTTATCAAGACACACTGGAAAAGAACCTTTGCTATAAGTTTGATCAGTGGTTGTTTTTGTGAGGTTTTGTGTGTTAACCCGGTCTGCTGGTTAGATCTGCATTGGTAGGGCCATTGCCTTTAAAACAACAAGGCTAATGCCAATTAATACAGTCAACGACAATAACACATTATTGATAACATGTCACAAAATGGTTCATCACTTGCCTGGAGTCCACTGCTGTGCACCAATAGCAATCATACAATCATTCATTTAACAAAGATTACAGCATGAGGGCACACTAAAACTGAAAATAAAAGTAGAGTAAATCACTGTATGCAGTAAGTGGAGTGCTGCGATTGGAGATGTTGTTACATTAGCAATACCAATAAATGATAAATCCAGTCTGAAGAGAGTGTGCGTTATACAGCAGTTTAAGTGTATACAATAACCCTGTAAAAACAGTTGGGATTAAAAAAACTGTTGCATTGAAGAAATAGTAATGCCCAATCATTAAACAGCTGAATCTTTCTGTACCATCAAAAAACCTACACAAGTTGCCAATATTTGAAGAGAATTTCTAACCACTCACAATCACTCTGTTCCTTCAGTAAATATAGAGGTATAGAACCTATACACAGCAGCATTAAAATCTACAGTCAATATTTCAGTCTGAAACGTTCCCTTAAATCACCCTTTTACTCACTCAAGTAGTTCAAAAATATGTGGGCCTAGATAAACAGTATAAGAAAATACAGTAGTGAAACAGATCATCTAGAATATGCCCTGAATCAGAATCCAAGCCTTGCATCTGCCTCAGTCCCAGCTGAAACCACTGACCTTTGACATTCTTCATAAAAGTCCTAAAGTGCATTCTATTCTAGGAGGATAAAGGAAGTGCTTCTTTCACCTAAACCTGCTTCTGTAAGGGAATTACTAATATATACTTTGGGTTTGGAGAATTTGATAGATTCCCAACAATAGCCTTGAGATCAGCTCATGATGATGGGTAAAATTGTTCAGAAAAAAAAAAAAACTGAAGTCGCTGCAGATGCTACATATTTCCTTAATATGTAAAGATCATGAGGATGACAACCACTGATTTGCAACTTTATCAACAGAACAATTAACTCTGTAACTAGGCATGTTTTGAGCAAGTTCAAATCTCCAGTGAAACAAAAGTCTGAGTGTAAACCGTTACCCTGGCAGGGCTAATGCAAGGCGGCATACAAATGCATTAGCATAAAAAAGGCAGCGCTGGCGTTTGAGCCAGAAATAATATAGATAATATAATAAGATACAAACAAGAGAGGAATGATATCACACTCACAGACACCCGTCACATGCTCACTCACTCACACACAGATCATTCACTCTGTGCGAACAGAGGTGCGCGAACGTAACCGCGCAATGCAGGTTGCTGCACACTGGACATGTCACAGACATATCTGGCATGCATTTCAGTTTCTGAAGAAAACTCTTAGAAATTCAGCTCTAAAGCTCTAATAGTTCTTTTATGTACATACATTAGGAATAAATATATGTTATGTTTATATATTTTTAAATCTATATATCATAAATAATGTAATATCCTCATATATTTCAAATATATTCATAGAATTCTTCATCTTTAGGAGCATAATCACAGTTTAGTTAGATAAATACAAGACATCTCCCTAAAGACAGGCTGCAGCATCCCTTTTTCAGACATCTGATGATCAGTGTTGACTTTTAGAACAGTACATTCTCAAAACACAGAAAAACATCACAATATGGAAAAGAACAGCACAGCGCCCTCCCACTGAAATAATGATTGTAATGCCAGGTTGCTGGAAATAATAAAAAATAAATATAGTCTGACAAGGAACCAGCCCTGAAAGACCAAGAAAGCTGAAGCAATCAGCCTAGCTACAACGCCTTATTTGGTTGTGAGTCAATACTGCGGTCTGATCAAGTGTATGCAATGGCGCCCTCCAGGGGGCAAAAAAGTTGGAACAGTCGAGAGGATGAATACACACCCCCAGTAGGACCCATCTCTTTTTTGACACAAAATTGGACCTGGACCACATGTACACTAACTGAGGGGAGCAAGGGGGTCTAAAAGCATGCAGTAGTTTGCCATCATTCCTGTCTCCCCTCTCCCCTCTTTAACATGGCTTACAGTAGGATGCTCTTGAAAGTCACAAGGAACAGTTTCAGTTTTCCAGTTTTGGGTAGTTCCTTCTGTAAATATTTGTATCCATTTAAAGGATCCGTCTTGTCTTGTCAGGTAGAGGGCTCTGTCCCTCCACCTGTTTCTATTGGACCAGCCCATTTGTTAAGCACCCATTGGATGGTTCTGGTACTTCATAGTGTAATATTGCACAGCATGCCCATGTGCCCTTGTGTTGTCATTGATATTGACTCCTCTCTTCAGTCTCTGAGCTGTAGTCCCTCAAACCAATCCCTCTTTGAAGATTCAATAAAGAGTCTTTCATCTGAGGAAAAAAAGACATACACAAAACAAAATCTTTTAAACATTAAATTCAAAGTTCAGAAAGGTACCTGAATCTTTGTGAAAAGAACCTGGTGTGCCATTATCTGTAAACAATATGGAACTATAAGGATCAAATATTACATCTGATATTTTCAACGATTGTGAGAGGTTACTCATAGTTTAGCCAAAAGCTCTGAGTTGCAGTGCCAGTAACAAGCTGTAACCCAAGTAACAGGGTTGTGCAACAAGGGGTATTTGGGGAGAAACTTACATCAAAAGGCACTATGCTATTTGGACTACTTTGTTGAGTTGATTAGAATAAAAAAGGAAAAAAAATATATATATAATAACTTGAGGGACAAAATGTCTCTTACTTAACCTTACTATCCAGTAAATTGTGTCTCACTGCCACAGAATATCAATCGATATCCTTAATTAACTTTTATTCACATTGTCCTGTAGATGATCATTGCTTTAGTACTTCAATAGCTTTTTCAAATCAAAACTTCTGAATGAAAAAAGTTAACGTGACATAAACACATTAACTTTAATAAAAAGCAATTTACATTTAGGTGTATTTATTAGATTATATATTGAATTTAAATGACTTATTTTGCTTAAAAAAATACTTTACTTAGTTAGGGTTATGAGTTAGGGTATTAATTAAGTAGTTACTACACTAATCTTTCTTAATAAACTATTTGCTCATTATGAATTATGTCTTTGGTTGTGCTCTATCAAGGCTAATTAAGGTGTAGTTATTATAAAGTGGCACCTCTTATTTGCATTTTTGTTTTTGTCTGATTACCTGGTCTAACAATGCCACAGATGACTTGATGATCTCCCTCCACTTCTGCAGCTCGGTGTCATGGTAACGCTGCTGTGCCTCTAAAAGCTGGGCCCACTCCATCTGCGTCTGCGGCAGTTTACTACAAACACAAGCACACAGTGTTTATAGTGATTGCTGTCAAAGGAAAAGTAAAATAAAGGTGAAGTATTTCTCTGTGTACCTTTCGTGAAGACGCAAGCTCTGCCATGTTGTTAAGGACTGGGCTGAGTACTCCAGCATCCACAGCTTGTAGAAGAGCAGCATGTTGAGTAAGACCAATAGCACCAGGCTAAAAGAAATGAAAGAAAAATGAATTCAGCTTCAATATATATAAATATGGTATTAAACATTAGAATTAGGGTGCGTTCACACTTCCTGGTTGGGTCCTGGTTTGAGCCCAGTTTAGTTCTGATGGTAGACCTGGTTTGTTCCTGTTCTAGTGCTGGTTTAGTCCTGCTATAGTCCACAATTAGTTCCAAATTTAGTCCCGATTTCTATGTGGTCTATGTGCAAGTTTGAATGCACCCTCAAACACTTTTTATATTATCTGCCCAGTTAAATATTACATGTACCTTAGACAGATCCTATAGATGGCAGTAAAAAAAAAAGAAAAGAAGAGTAACATTAGCTTATTTTATTGCATTTTTCTATCAAACATGAATGATTTATTATTGTTAACAGTATTTTTAGAAGTGTTACTAAAGTACACAACAGCCCATGAACTTGGAATAAAGATGATCACTTTTCCTAATAGATTTCAGATGACAACTGGTATTTGCATATAGGTTAAAGCATCTGACAAAATGAGAATATGGATAACACATCCAAAATGATTCCAACTTTATGGGCTAAATTGATCTGTAACTTATCTGCCTCTCCCTGTTTTACTCACACAAAGCTGATGATAAGCAGTAGTCTGGAGACGCTGTACAGAGCAAAGCCCCCTGGCAGGTGCTGGTGATCCGGAGTCTGGAATCTGGTCTGGGTGGATCCTGCCACGTGTTTGATCCTCTGAATGACTTCCTCGTCCGTCGGCGTGGTAACGGGGCTCAGAGCCTCCTCCAGGTGTTGGCTGCGCATGTGAGGAAGAACCCTCTTCTTACGGCGAATGGTGGAGTTCTTCACCACTTTGACTTTAGGAGACATCTGGTGGGACTCGGTCATGATCTCCTCCAGCTTTGACAGCTCCAGCTCTGAAGAATGAGAAATATTAAGAGAAACAAAAGCGTTATTAAGTTTAAAACTAATTGAAAACCAGGCCATCATGGTAAATTATTTGTCAAGTAAAATAAAGGTAATTCATACAGGCCTACTGTATATGCAAAATGCAAACCATACTGATCACAATTAAACACAGTAGGCCTACTGAATTAAATGCTGTACAGTTGCTATCTTTAAAAAAAGACTTAAGACTTAAAATTAACACACACACACAAAACAAAAACAGGCTAAGGGAAATGTACCAAGTTGTCGAAAGTTCTCTTCAAGTCCACTCCAAAAGTTTTTCTCAATAAAACCTTTGACAAGTCCCCATGGCTGTTTCCTGTAGCGCAGCTCTGTTGATACTCTGACCAAAATAATAATAAATATGGAGATCAGAATACAAGTACCAAATTAAACAATGTGTGCTTATGTTTTGTAACTCCAAAACCCCTATCTTATCTTACCGTAATCGACACTTGTTCTTGGCGACCCTGGTTAGCATGTAGCGGTTGAGTGTGTAGAAGTAATCATGGTACGGCACGTCGTGTGTGATGACCTCAGCGTCAATAATGTAGCACTCGCTCTCCACACTGGCTTTGTATAGAGTCTGAAATATGAGTATAGCATTAGGCATTTAACCAGGATTTATAGGACCTGGATGAACAATATATGAAAAGAAGTGTTTTATTTTAAAAAGAGGGATTAAAAAAATAGAGCTTATCAATTTGTTTACCTGTGTTTCTGTGACCGTGGCGGTTTTTGGAGCCAGTGGGTTGGACAAAGATATTGTGTACAGGATCTCTCTGGTCTGGTCTCCATTCTCCTCCTTCCTCCATGGATGAAATACTATTTCTGAACAATACAATGACATGAAAGTTATTATTACAAATACACTACCAATACATAACTTTCTACTGAATAAAATTATATTACTGACCAGAGAATCGTCGCTGCTCCATGAAGTCGCTCATGAACTGTGATTCTGTGAAGAGGAGGTCGTAGAGTTTGTCCACACTGAACTTATACACCTCGTTTATGTGCTGTCGGCCATTTAGGTCTTCATGAAAAGCTTGTACTTCACCTGCACAAAAATAAACAAAACAGAATTTTACAAAGATACAAAAATTTTTCTTGAAAAATAGTCATGCAACATTCAATTTACAACTACAGATTAAGGATCACTGATATATTACACAAAAAAAACAATAGAAAGGATAACAACAGGATAACAACAACAACAATTTTGATCTTCGGCACTTTGTTTATTGCATACGCAAAGTGATAAAAAAATTATATTAAAAGTGGAGATGAAAAAACGATTTAAGAAGGGATTATAGTAATGGTAAATGGTCACATTTATACAGGGCTTTTATATCTCTGGGCACTCAAAGTGCTCTACATCCAAGAACCACTCACAGTATTAGACCAGTGTTCACAGACACTATGGGCGAGGTGGGTTGTCTTGCCCAAGGACACAAAGAAAGTATGCACCTGTGGGAGCTGGGATCGAACTGCCAATCTGTGATCGCTCTATTAACTGAGCTACTGCGGCCCATGCATTTATATTTTACATTGCTACTTCAAATATCATGACAAACATATACATTTGAGATATTTGATTATTTCCATCCCTAACATACTGTACACTTGCCTTCATCATGTGTTTCGGAGGAGTCGCTCAGCTCAGTGGGGATGTCTTCATTGTCGTTGAAGTCCAGAGATGGTGATGGGACAGGAGCACCGGGCTCACTGGGCTGGTTATTGTCCTCCACTACAAGAGGCACAGCTAAAAGATCCCCATCCGTGAGACAGTCTGCAAACTCCTCCGCTGGGAGCTCAAACTGATGAAAAAAAGGACTTTTAATAATGATGTTGATGTGTTAGATTCATTTAGACTATGCTGACTAGCTTACAGAAATTGGAGTGTCGTGGTTGCCTGGACTGGGAATGGCATTGTTAGGCACAACCTTTTTATGAAGCAGAGGAGGGCTCCCATCAGGCTTCGATTCAATGTTGTTTTTGGACAAGTTGTCATTGTTTATCTCATTCTCCTCATTGGGGATCTCCTCACTGAACCTATAGACACAGGTATCCAATTAGTTGTTAAAGTAAAAGTTAGGAGTTTGAGAAAAAATATTCTTTTTAATATATGTAAATTAATGAAAAAAAAGCTAAATCGACCTTTAAGAGCTTTTAACTATGTTATAATTCCACTGCTCACTACAGCAAACTTGTTAAGTCATTTCAGATCACTTCTGCAATTTAAAATGTTTGAAATATAATATAAGGATCCAAGTGTGTCATAGGTTATAACAGTACATATAATATCAATGCATAATAGATCTTCCTTAATGCTTTATATATAGTTAATATATTGTTTGCTAAAATATAAATGAAAGCCAAACTAACCCCATTGTGTTGAAGTCATCGTCCGGTGGTACATAATCCTCGTCATCACTTGTTAGACCCAGTTCATTGCCATAGCACTGGTGGACAAAATGCCACAGTTCTTTTGGGCACAGGGGCTGAAACAAAGTATTGAAATTATTTGTAAGAAAAACATTGCATTGCCAGTATCATAAAACACAGTAGGTAAACTCACCTTTTCTAACAAAGCATTCTGCCACAATCTAAACATCATCATGTATGTCCTGTCCCTGGCTCCAAACGATGTAAAAAAGTGCTGAAATAAATATGACATGGACTTTTTAACTTTACCTTAGGGTTATAATAATACAAGTAAACATATATATGCTTTAAGATAACTTTCACTAGCTTTAAAACATTTTCAATTTTGGACCATTTTATATTTACAAGCATTCAAAATCTTAAGGCCTACTTTTGTACTTATTCGAAGTGAGAAAAAAAAAATCAGCTTTCTTAAAACCCTTACCTTCTCGGAGTCTGTGGAGACCTGGATGGCATTAGGAATGAGGCGGGCTGTCTTCTCCTTCGTCATTGAGCAGATGTCTTTTAGCCGCACTGTCAGCTACACACAGAAAACAGAAAACTGACAAATGACTATATAATTCATTAATTGAATTACATTTAACTTTGGTCCATACCAGTGTCTCCCAACGAAAGATGTTACTGTAGAAGCAGATCCAGTTTTCTGAGAGGTAGAGTCGACCCTGTAGTAAGATGTCCCGCTGCAGCGCACAGGAGTAGTCTAAAATACATGGACAATAAAGAACAAGTGCTGCAAACACATTTATGACCTAACAGACAAACAATCTCCTTGTTAAATCTAAAATACATAAATCAACAAGACATGCAGTAGGTGGACCAGAAAAGTTACATACTGCCCCTTTAAGTAAGACTGAGCAAAAAAAGATTGCCCAGTTTTTTTTTTTCCTCTTTTCAAAAACAAAATTAAAAAATGCTTTCGGTATTGATTTCATGAACATAAACAATACAAATATGTCATAATTTGACACACAAAAAAGTCATCCAAAGTCTTAACTCTGCTCCAAACCATATCCTTATACTGGCAGTGGATTGGCTGTGGACCTCTTGATTAAAACCCATAATCATATCACTAACAATTAGACATAGCTGAATTTCGATCTTGATTAGAATTCTATTAATTGCCGAGCCATGGCTGGTATAATCTATTTTCAAATGTTTTACGTACTCTAAAATTCGATACAAGCTGATATGGTGCACTCCTTTACCCCGCCCCCCGTGCCTTTGAGGATTCACTACTCACCCACAATGAGCCTCTCTGTGTCGGGGAGCTGCTTAAAGAGTTTCCTAAAATCTTCATTGCGCTGTTTGTATGTCGGGCTCAGCACCTGCAGTCACAGACAGGCACATGTAGTTTCTCACACCATCACCACAACGTCCCGCTTAAGAAAACTGTGCATGGTTTACAATCCAGGAAAAAGAACAGCAAGCAAAGAGTATGTGAGCATCTGTGAATATTGTACAGTTGCATAACATTCAAAAACATGCTGCTTATCTTGTATTAATAATAGTAAGAGATCTGGTGGTTGTGACAATGAATGCCTTGTTATGGCAGGACAGGCAAGTGCCACAAGCAATGCAAATATATACAGTGCAAGCTTTTGTATTTTTCCTCGTCTTTAAATAATCAAATTGTGTATATACTCCTATTCTAAGACTGTAATGTTTATGCCAAATGCTTGGAATAAGAGCTCTCAATGTCCAGGCCAGATGCTTTCTATCAGACAATATATAGTAGCATCAAGTTAACTACAACACAGCTAACAAAGCAATGTAAAAAACTTGCATGTAATAAAAAAGTAGGAATGTACCGATCCAGCTTTTTCAGTTCGATATTGATACTTTGACTTTAAACATACCCGATATTAGCCGATACCATTGTAGGGACGGAAAGTGGCTCTTATTTCCTATAAACACAATTAACTTATAACAAAAGAGATCCAATTATGTTATGTAACTGTTATTTATCCTTCAAGTAACTACTGAACTGCTTTGTATGAATAAAGTTCTAACATTATGAGATGTTCTAGGCCAAAATCAGTCTTATTACATCCAATTAAAGGCCCAACCAGGATATCACCTTAACTGATCTCATGGAACCAATACCAGATCCAGCTAATTTTTCAGTATTGACGTTGATATTCAATACCAGTATCAGCCTGTAAATCTTCAATAAATGCTACATTTAGATCAGATAGACAAGACACCGTCACCATTATAAATCTATCAGAAAATACAACATTTTTTTGTTTTGGGAAAATTAAAATAACTGAAATATATTTTTATAATTATAATAAAATACGACTGTGACAGCAATTTCCAATTATATGCAAAAGGCTACAAAAATACAACCATGCAACTGTAAAAAATTAAGATGCACAGAAGCCTTATAAACCAATTCATCTATACCGTGACCAAACTTACAGCAGGTATCTCTTCATTGTCCCACTTGGGGTCTTGGATATCAGATGCAGCCCAACCCCACTCCCATCCCCACTCTCCTCGCGCGGGACCCTGTAGAAACCACCCAGCCAACGCCTCATCCAGCTGCAGCACTGCTTCCCAATCGGACAATGCACTATCCTCGTCAGAGTCCATTTTAGGAGCACCACAGAGCACACCTGTTGCATTGGACTAGCCAACTGAGACACTGGGAGCTGGGGAGAACTGTCTGTTGGTATGAGGACTGTTGAATCCGCCCCCTTCACTCTACCCACACGATCCTCTGTCTCTCCCTCACAGCAGAGGAGCTACACGGCTTTTGCCCTATAGTAACCCTGCCCCAACAAGCCCTTAATTATTATGGCCTTGGTTTTATGGTTTTTGCCTTTTTTATTTTATTTTTTTTATCTACTACTCCTATATGTTTATTAAGCTTGGAAGTTACCTTCGTATTACAAAAATATATTGTTTAAAAGAGTCAATAAAGAAGCATTGAACATGGTTTTTTTTAATCAACTCCTTGTATACGTTTAGTAAACCTGGGATTAACCCTATAACCAAACATATATTGTTTAAACGAGACAATAAAGAGGCATTGAAATTTGAAAGTGGTTTGAAAATACATTACTTGCTGTGTCAAGTATGTGCCTTAGCCGCCACTCAAAACTATAGTTAGAAAGAGCAGTGTAACCTCTAGTAACCCCTGGCCACAAAAACAACGTCAGTCTTGGCCTGGAAGAGTGAAGGCATGAGCTATTGACAACAATCATCTCATTGTTACATTTTTCACTCAATGTAGACACAATCAGTGCAGTATACAATTACCACAACACTTTTAACAATCTTACAGCAAGTTTTTATATTCACTGGAATATAGCTGCAATGATGGTAGATAAACAAAGTGATTGGCACACAGATTTGGCACTCATAAAAATGCAATAGCTGAAGTTAGTGTTGTTTTTTGTGGCATTACAGTGCAAGGCACTGGCATAAGTTTATTATAGTTTTTCCTTTATTTGCAGCATGTTCAGTTGGTTTACTCCACTAATCAATGAGGAAAGAAAGAGACTATTGTGTAGCTGTGAATGTCCGCTGTACAGGTGACATATGATTAACTTGAGACGAGGCGCGGCTGCATTGGTGCACATGGTCAATGATTAACTCTATGGGCAAACAGTAGGAGATAGCACGGACTGGTACAGTAAACTGGTCAAACAGGGTGTGTCTTCCGTGTTGGCTAGCCTAAAACATGATGTCATTGTCTCTTCATGTAGAACTAGTCCTGGTTTAGTCAAGGTTCAGTCTGATTAAATCCTGGTTTAGTTGATTTTAATGCTCGATTTTGTACAGTTCAGATGTTATTATAACTTTTAATCAGTGTGGTGCTGGTGGTATGCGGGGTAGAACAATTATACAGTTTCAGTATTTGTTTTATTTAGAGACAAATTTCTTTAGTTTGGATATGCTTGTCCTCTTTTGGGTTAGTTTAATTTAAAACCAATTTCAGTCTCATTTCGTTAAATCCTAATTTAGGCCTTATATAGTCTGGGTTTAGAACTAGTGTCACAAATCTTATATATTACATAAGAAATATATATAATATACAAAAATAATAATAAAATATTATCTTAGGTGGTACAAAAGTTTGAAAAGTGTGAATATTCTGAGAACCACTGGTTTAAGGCTATCTTAATCTTGGTTCCATCTGTACCAAGATTAAACTTTAATAGTTTAAACCTGATTCTGTAGTCTTTAACGTTTGTCCTGGATTAGTCCATATAATGTAACTTAATAAATGTGCTTTTATTGTGCATGTTCGGCTGCTTATATGAATAGCTGTGTGTCTCTAACAGGCTCAGAATATTTTGGACGGTTAAAGTTGTAATCATCTTGTTTCAGGGCCATGGAGGATCATCATTGCCGTGTAGAGAAACACACACATATGCGTCTCTATCCATCTAGTATTTATTGTTATTTCATGCAAGAAGTGATGCACAAGTATATCTGACTAATTACTTGCAGATTATGGTCTTGTGCTGTAAATTATTATATTATGCATTAATCATTGGTGAATCATTTTGAATTTAATTACCAAATCTAATAATTTCTAGATGTATTTAAACTGGACATTTATTCAGTTGCAAAATATTTACTTTTTATAATAGTTGTTCTATGAGCCAATAGTGTTACTTAACATTTTTAAATCATTATTTGCAGCAATTAAAAAACAAAAACAAAACATAAAACAAACAAACAAACATAATTCTTACCAGTTTGACAATAATGCACAGTATAGAAGCAAAAGCACCCAAAGCACCCAAAGCAGCATGCTCTGTTCAACTGTTTAAAGGCACTACAGCCAAGGCTCTTGTCGTGATTTGTTGATTTGTTTAGTAGAGTGCATAACTCAAAGCACATGCTACCACCTGTTCAAACCCAATTTAGCAGACTGGACACACGATAAACCCACAAGGTTAGAGATACTACATTCCTTTTTTAAATCTTTTTTTTTCTACTGTAATATCACATATAGGGATGCTCGATGCCCAAAATCATGATCTTTTTTAGTCTTATTTAGCTCATAATTGAAAGGATAATTATTTCAAACAATTACTTCAATACTGTCAAGAGTTAACCTGTAGAGAGATTATCAGTCTAATATAATGCATTAGTATTGTTTTGTGACAATTTAGGTCTGTAGGTCTTGAACAGAAGGTCATTAACTGTATTTTCTATTACAACATTTTTGTAACTGAATAGAGCAATAATCAACATCACGATTATACATTTGATTAATTGCACAGCCCTGATCATAGGCTGAAGTTACATAAAAGCGAGAATAGGCAAAGAGCTTTTCTTAAGGTGGCAACAGCACTCAGAGGAGACAATGGAATGAGCAGGCTGCATGGATAGTTAATTTTATCCTATTATTTTGAAAAAAAGAGAAAGTTTAGTCAGTCATCAGGATGACAGAGGTGGGTTCATGCTTACTCTCAGGATGTGCTGCCTTTCATGCTGGGGAGAGATGGGAAGAGGATACACACAACAACAATAAAAAAAATCAAAATAAGGACCAGAAAACTGTGGGATATATTTACTGCCTATACATCAGCAATGCAGACACAAATGGTGTTAGCACTCCATCTTGTGGTACAAAAATAAATTGCATGATTAATAAATAAAGGACTGGTTATCTTTGAGACAGCTTGCACCTTCACTAATTAAGAAGCCTTTGACTCCCTGTTTTAAGCCGGTGTTAATCACTGACTGAAGCACCAGTAACTTTTAGTGCAGCAGTAAACAGGTTAAGACCCAGGTTCACTCATCCTGTAAGCAGCATTTGGATGGTTAATTCACTCACATTCATTCTCACTCAAACACAGAGCAAGCACTACTAATGGCACAATTATATATAATGTATAGAAAGTAATGGGATACTTACATTATACCAGCTTTGGCTCTTCTGTAGAAGGGGAGACACAGAGAAAGAGGCTGGTTAAACACCATCCAAGAAGTACACTCTTGTCTCAATTAGAATGTTCTCTACCACAACACATAAGAAATGTTTCATGTAATTTCAGTCCAAACTACTGAACACCTCAGATCTCATCACTGTTTTGTTCACCTTCAGTTGTTGCTGAATCATTAAACCAGAGGTACAGCTTTAATACTGCTGGGAAATCGCATTTGAAGGTCAAAAGCACAAATTGTGTGTATAATGTGTAAAAATCTGCTTATTAAATTAAAATGCTGTTATGAATGGATGGTTGATTGGTTGCAAATATAGTTTGCATATTAACTCTTGCAAAGATAAGAATTCTTTTAGTAGTTGTTGGTGTATTTCATAGACATTATGTTACAAATAGATCAGAACAAACCTACTACTACTGGGTTGAATAAAAGGAGAGAAAAGGGACAGGAACTACTGGAGGTGGTGCTACAGTTTTTCTATGGGGCAAATGGGGCACTAAAGTTTTACTATGTTGAAGGGCTGATGAGGATTGTCAATTGGTAAAACAAATAAAAGTGCTTACTTTGATTAAGTTTAGTCTGTCATACTGAAAAAGTAAAAAAAAACACAAAATAAGACTTATCTGGGACAGCTGCAAAAAATTATCCAACCCAAATTACAGAGAGGTTTATTATTGCCATGTCATTATACGGTGACCTGTTTTTTGCTGCAGAGATGTGGGGCACCCCTTTTACTCAATGCTCTATTATTTGGATCGCATTAGCAGCAGGGTGATCAGGCTCACATTGTGGGTCGATCTCACGCCATTCACTGTCATGTGACCTCATCACTCACGTGGGGGATTTAAATAGCCGTGCTATGCTTCTATGTAGCACAAACAGTGATATAATCAGCTAAGTTTTGTTATAGAAACTGACAGCATCTGGGCAGCAGTTTGCGTGAAACTATGTGGACTGTAACACACATTTGACCCATTAAGTATGTAACACTGACACAGTATTTAGTAACGGGATTTATAAGCCACGTCATGCATTGTACATTTTGAACTTGTACTTCATCAGTGTTTGCAACTGTACTACACTACCACTTGAGGACATCTGTTAATGAAATTGGCATTGGCCACAATACAGTGAAATAAAAGATGAGATTAATAACACTTCTCCAGTACCACTAAACGGCAAATTCAGTTTTTAATGGGTTGTAGTAGTAGTAGTAGTAGTAGTAGTAGTAGTAGTAGTAGAGTTGTTAGTATGTAAAGTTGGTATTTTATTGTGGAGCTATATTGTTGCAGTTGAAACAAGAATAAACAAGCAAGAGAGAAATTTGAAAGGCTCCAGTGTGTTGGGCTAAGGGTGATCCATTACCATTGAGAGTGGCAGCATAAGCAAATATATGCAGACAGTGGGTAAGTGGTAGTAACATGTGAAAAACAGAAAAAGTGATGCTTACTTTGGAAAGTCGCTTGTGAGACTAGCATGCGATGAGGAGAAGAACAGAGAAAAATCAGAAGACAACAGAACAAAAAGCAAGAATCAACAGACACAAGAAACACATTGTGATAAAGCAATGTGTTTTACAATGCACATGTAGTGTAGCAGGAAAACCCAAGAAAAAAACTTTACATGATTTAAAAATAAAGCAAAACAAAAAGTGCTAGCTAAAGCAACAAATGAGTGCTAAGCGGACACACAAACAGTAAAAAAACAAACAAAAGTTATTTACTATGAATCACAAAGAAGTCTTAAGTGATGTGACGAACTTGACGACAATTTAAACAACAACTCCAGCCTCCCAAAAGAAAGTAAACATTTTCCATGTTGTTAGCCTCCTAGCATAATTGTTTTCAAGGTTTTCAAGAAAATAAAAAAAAGGCAAGAAAGACCAGTAGTAAGTCAGAAAACTCAATTTGGCCAAAAAAATGACTTGAGCAGTTATGCTATGAGGCCGGCGATTTGATTTTTCAGCAACCATATAACACCATAAAAGTACATAAAATATATTATTTGTGTAAATGATGCATTCTTTGTTTCTGCATAAAATCAATTTGCAGAATATTTGTAAAAGAAAATGTATAGGTCTTTCACCATGTTGTTTGAAATCAGCTAGTGATTAACTGAAACACATTTAGATGATACCCACCTTGGAATTTTTGCCTCCACTGCGCGAGGACTGCAGCGAGTATGTTCTCTGGACCACCTGCTCTGGCGTGGAGGGCGACTTGTCCGAGGAGTGGTCTGAACCCTTCTCCACCATGTTGTCCCCCTCCAGGCTCTGTGGGGTCGGGGAGTGCGAACGCTTTCGTAGGACCGGCGAGCAGGCAGGGGTGCTCTTGTTGGAGTTACTGGCAGTGCTGAAAAACAGACATGAAACAAAAAGGAGATGAAAAAAAAAAAAAAATTTTTTTGAATGTTTTCAAGAGTTGTTTTGTCCACTTGACAGAATTTAAATTTCTTTTACAATGGATCTAACCTATGACTGAGGGATTACCGTATTTACAGTCAATGGGTATTTTGTTACATACACATAATGGGTAGCATTAGTTGGAGAAGGGTGAAGCTAAATGGCTAGTTTAATTTATCATCAAATGCAGATATCAATTTCTTACAACATGTAGTGTGAAATATTAGTCATTTATTCAGTAGGCAATAGTTGAATTTGTTTATATGAAATTTAAACCTATGACTGGTTGTTTCTATAGATTGATTTTGTTGAATAAAGGGGCGATATTGACAAAAACAACAATATTTTCTAGGATTATCCAGGTGCAATGGCAATCTACCACAAAGGTGCAAATATGTGCATGTAAATGATGTTGTTTACTTAAAAAAAAAAAAAAAAATCAAGAAAAACTGAATTGACTGTAAAAAACACACTCCAATTTTCAGTTTTAGCAGCCTTTTTAAATATTTGACAATGTATTTGACATTTTTATTGAATTTTGCACATCTCCAAAACAAAAACCTCTATTGCACAACACACACACAGAGATAATTCATAGTCCATTCAAAAGACACTTGGATGGCTCATTCCATTATGGCATCATTCCCTATGGGCAATGTTCTTTATATTCATCCAAGTAATTAGGCCGTCTATATGTCTGAGAAAAGGAAATGGAAGCACAGAGAGGACATAGACTCCACTTGTTCTGTAGAAGCATTAACCACCACAATGCTTTTAGAGAGAGTTTTAT
>KN474803.1:53126-70437 GCA_000787095.1 Periophthalmodon schlosseri
CCTGCTTGAGTTTTAATTATTCACATGTTTCATGAATGGAGGGGGTGACATCACTGGCATTCAGGTCGTTTTACCTCGGGATCAGTACAGTAACAAGTAAACACAAACAGTATTATTCAGCCCCTGTAAGAGCCTGCACCAATTACTCCCTTACATATAGGAGAATAAATGCATATGCATTAGCTCCTACCTGCAGTGCAATGTTTTAAGAAGGATTAGAGCAGAGAGAACAATACAGACTTGCCAACTTTAGTTTCCATTTGGATTTAAACACTAGTTGAGTTTGCAGGTGTTTGCACACCGGCCAAAGACAAATTTCCCTATGGGACAGTAAAGTAATTTCTGATTTTGACTTGTAGTGTAGTGTGAATCATGTCCTTAATTACAGTGTAACAACATAGTATGCATTGTCTGATACTGTACAACGCCATTCAATAGAAAAAGACAATTGACTAAGCAATGCATAGTCAGTACAATGTTCAGGCTGTAAATGCAACAGGAGGATGCACATGTAAATTAAGATGACCTTTCAACCACCTTCTATGATCACAGGATTAAAAAACTACAAAAATAGAAGCCTTCACAAATTAAACCTTTGAAAGAGAGGGGTGCATCGCTCTAGCTGACAGATGACCACATGACTATTGGTCTCCATTTCTCCAGCAGAGTCAATGAAGTGACGGGTTGGTGTCGGAAAGACTTGACCCCAGGGCTCTGGCAGTGCTGGCCCAGTCTGAGGCAGTACACAGCTCAGACAAACTGCTGCAAAACAAAGAGCTGCTCTACTCCACTCTGTTCAGCCACAGTGTGCAGCTAAGCCTTCACCAACTCACTACAGCAGCTGACCTACTTAGCAATGGCAACTCTGATCTTACTCTTGTCACTCCTCTGGTATATTCAAAGCAAAGCTGGACAATATGACAAAAAAAAGAAATTTTCCCTTAATATTGATCAATCTTCATTTTGCTCTGTCTTTTAAAAATAGTATAAATGGTTTTTAATCGCAATTTCTTGAACATAAATAATGCAGACTTACCATTTGACCCAAAAATAGTCAAATTTCTAGTCTGAACTCTACTCCAAACCACAAACTTTTACCGACAGAAGATTAGCTGTAGGCACCTCGATTAAAAAGAGCCAAGCTGATCATTGTTGATCACAAAATACCGAATCTCGATTAAACTTTGATTAGTTGCACATCCCTAATTCAAAGGGTCAAGTAATCAAAAAGCCACAATGGTACAGTGCACAATGGTAAGTGGGGGTCAGCTATAGATGCACCACAATATATGGCAAATAATAGCTCATTTAAATAAAGTAGAAATGTCAATGCCAATTAGGGAGGCTAAAAGAGGTATCCAAATACCAATACCAATCACAGTAATACACATATATATATATATATTGGGAGGCCTTATACTGTTACACTGTAATATTTTAACAAGTGAAAAACCATTGAACAAAAGAGCATAGCTATCTTTTTTTTCTAAAAGGCCTACTGTTTACAGAGTTGTCAGAGCAACCACAGTTTGGCCACGCCTGACTGGTCTGGAAACGTCTGTCAGGATCCCTGTGTCTCTATCCTGCAGTCATCAAGGCTACTCCATATAAGCCTTGTAAAGACATACTCCTCTGTATCAGAGTGGGGTAAGGCAGCACTTTAAAGCAACTTCCCATATGGAAGGGTGAATACATGCACATGAGTAAACCAATAGGACAGCAATGGACATTACAATAAAAAGATGATGTAAAAAACACTATATTCAGTACAAAGTAAGTGATCTTTGACACAACAAACCTAATATTTACCTGCTAACTTAACTTAAAACTGATCCGAGGGCAGAAGAAAAACAAACAAACAAAACAACTACAAAAATAATGTGTTAATCTATGCATATATTTTAATATGTGGTTTGTAGTGAAAATACAGTTGGAAAGCATTAAGTTATTAGCTCCTCATGATAAAAAAAAGCAGGACAACACTGCAAGTCAACTGGACTAAAGGGAATTTAAATAATTATGTGGACTAATCAAAGAGAAATACAGCCTCATCTTTAATTTAAAGAGAAAAAGTCTCAGACCACCAAGGTGATGTGAGGTCGTGTGGGCTGGTGGTGTTGGAGCTAAGATGGGACAGGAAACTGGCAGCCAGATTAAACCCCCATAGCACACACTGTTCCTCTGAGACAGGACACTACCATCTGTAGGGATACAGCAGGAAGGAAGCAGGCTGGGCAAACAGGTAAGAGACACATGGAGTGTTAGTGTGGACTAAAAGAAATGATCTTAAATAAAAAAGTGAATAAAAGAAGGTACACATGACCCTAGTGCAGTAATTTAAGTGTTCACCAACTGGAGGCTTACTAACTCAGCTTGTGTTTCTGAGCCAGAAAGAAATATTGCAAAAATAAGAAAAATGCAATAGGAAAGGCATGGAAAAACATCTATATTTTAGTAACAAAAAGATAGTTCAATATTCTCCCACATATTGTACAAATGCAGCCCTTTCAAAATCTAATGAATAGATCGCAGTAAAATGTGGCATTGTGGATGCATGTGTTCAGGCTTTTACATTATAAGAAAAGTGTCTAAAGCTTTTGTCAAAAACAAACTGTGATGATAGTGTAAATGTGATATCAGCTCCATTGGGAGAGTAGATAAACAGGATCTGACTTAATAGAAAATGACTTTATTGTTAGGCAGATGAATAGAAGAATAATAATATACAGTATGTACATTTGGTCCATTAGCAGATGAACAGGAATAAGTTCTATTTAGGAGTCACTAATTGTGCTTCTCACCACTAATAATTAATTTGCTTATGTCTTTCTGCAAACTATATGGTTTTGTGTAATGACAAACTTTCTTTGCTTTCTGAAAATGATTTCCTACAATAAGGTAACGTATTGGTTATGCTTGGTGCAAACACTAGAACAATATTCAGTAACAATGTACAGTGTACTCAGAGATGACAAATGGCTTCTGGGAATGAGGTAGTGCTGAAAAAGAGCCAGAGCCAGATGAGAGAGAAAGAGAGAAGAGAGGAGAGAGAGAGAGAAAAGAAGGAGAGGAGAGAGAGAGGGAGGAGAGGCAGAGATACTTAATAACTGTAGCCAAAGGGGAAACAATTCTGCAGGTTGTGCAGAGCCCTGCTGTGAAACTGGAAGTCCACTGTGGCCCAGTGATGGCGCATTGCCTCATCCTGGAGCATGCAGCAGATTTAGTCTCACAAACTTTGGGTATGCTTCATCTTGTAACTCTGGCATCATTATTACATGACCAGCTGGTCCCACTGACTACTGACAGAAGCTCCTAGTCCTCACTTACAGTTTCAACTCTCATGCTGTGTGAATCTACAAATAAAGAATACTAAGTTGAATAATTATATAAAGACAACTAGATTTTTGGCTTGACCTAAATGTTTGTACATTATATAAGTGTGTAATACGTAACCTAAGTTATACTTACTCTCCAACAGGTGAGCCATGTCCCCTTCAGTATAATGACAGATATGTAGACAGTGGACACACACACACACACACACATACACAGACACACACACACAAACAGGCACACACACACACACACACACACAGTATAAGATTAAGATCACACACACACACAGTATAAGATGAGGACAAGTGGACACACACAGTATAAGATGAGGACAAGTGGACACACACAGTATAAGATGAGGACAGTGGACAGGGCCACGTGTCTGTGCTGCTGCTGCCGGCTGTGTGTGCACATCTGGACCATGTGCTGTGAGCACAGATTGCAGTCACGCCAAATGTCACGTCAAGAGCAAACATGGTACAATGGTGGTGCTCCTTTCGGAGTTTGAAGGCTTATGTGGGATCTATAGTGTTAATAATTGTTCTACAGTGTTAGCAATTCTGCACCAGGCTCAGTCATATCATTTACAATGTTGTTAATCAGCTACTACATCACAGTATATACTGAAACCCTAATTGTGAAGCCATATTTTCACATAACCTGCTGCATCCACCACTGATGACAGCTCAGCATGTACTTTGTAACCCAAGAGACAACCAATGCACTGTCTGAGCCACTAACTGATGGATGGGATTTATTACCTTAAATACAGAACAATAGTATAAACAAGCTTTATATATTACATACAATCAACAAGTGACAGAGTCACATGAGACGTAAGCTATGCCAAGCAAAAGTACTATGGAGAACCAACAGCTTTGACATTTGGTCTTGGGAGGTAAATAATATAAATAAAAAATAACAAACTTATGTACACAAATAGAGGATGGAGATGAATAGTATATATATCCATAGACATAAACATGCCTCTAGTTTCACCCCTTTGTGCTGTCACTAAAGAAAGAAGGACAAGGAACTTAAAGTAAAAAGTAGAAAGTCTGATCTGAAACAGTTATCCAGTTGTCCCACCTTAAACATACACCATACTGCCTGCATATGTTTGTATGTGTGGGAAGACAACAAACAAAAAAGCAAAAGAGAAACAGAGCTAGGGAGGGATGAGGGAGCCTGTTCATGCTCTTTTCCTATCAGCCACATGAGCACTCTCCTCAGCTGCTCTGCCCTCATCAAAGAGCAGGGAAACACAGCACACGGCTCGATACACCCTGACACTGCACTTTATGGAAATGTAGTAACTACGCAAACATCAACAAAATCACAATACCATTTTATACATGAGCCTCTGTAGGGTTTACACATGCTAGGCTCCACATACTCAAACATACAGATCCTGTGTTATTCTTACCAAGCAAGCTTGAAGCCTTTCATTAGGACAGTGAAGAGTGTCTGACGTCCATTGCATGTTGAGGGCACTGGGCGGCCCAATCACTCCACTGCACGCTGACTGCCAGCCAGCCCAAACCTCAGCTCCCATGCATGAAGGCGACAGAAGCTCAGGGCAGAGCCCACAGATGGAGAGTGAGGAGAGGGCGCTGCACTGCTCTTCTCCTTAAAGTTACATTTCTGTGCTCGTGTTTTGGTGCCG
The DNA here is from genome assembly GCA_000787095.1 of Periophthalmodon schlosseri. Taxonomy (NCBI): domain Eukaryota; kingdom Metazoa; phylum Chordata; class Actinopteri; order Gobiiformes; family Gobiidae; genus Periophthalmodon; species Periophthalmodon schlosseri. Next base: position 58,129 of record KN474803.1, read on the forward strand.
CAGTGTTAGACACTTGTGCCAAAAATTCTCACATCTCCAGGACTCTTCAGTTTTCCCAAAAGGAAAAGAGGTGACATGTGCGGCATGCACAGCCCCAGCAGCTGTGTGCAGCGGAACAGCTGAAGTACAAAGTGCACACACAGTATTGGCCTGTTAGCATTCCCTCCAGCACTTAGCAGCACTGTCCCTGAGCTTGTGTTGCTCGCTCAAACTCTGCCTCAGCCTCTGCTGCAGATGAAAGCTGCACTCTCTGAGCTCACAGTGAGCAGGCGCAGGACAGCTCCCTCCTCCTCCGCCCCTCCCCCTCCCTCCGCCTGTGCTCTATCTGCTTGCCTAGATGACTCTCTTTCACTATCTCTCCACATTACAGAGTTCTGGGGCACCCTGCAGGACTGGGACATGACAGCACAGGACTGTATTAGATGATGTGAACACTGCACAGCACTGACCCACATGCACTTGGGCAAGGTCCTTTGTGCTAACAGACGGTGTAAGATTTACATGGGGGGGGATCTTTCCTGCCGTATTGGACTCTCCTGATCAGTGTCAGCAGATAACACAGTTAATCTCCTAATGCACTGGCTGTAATGGGGTATTCATGTGTTTATGGCATTCACTCAGGTCAATACTGCACAAGACAAATGTGGGGCTGCTTTGGGCCATACATAATCGCAACACCATCTATTAAATTGGTTTCTTGACTCTTGCTGAGCTAAAAACGACAGGCCTGGAGGGATGCACACTTTAATTAGATCTGACAGTGGCCCATTTGCCAAACACCGAGGGAAAATCATGTGTATATATGACAAACATGCCAGGCAGGTGAGAATATTGTGTTTTACATGTCTAGCTGTATGGCACAAACTGGTGCTTAGAGCTTTACCATTAAATATCACCTCTCGTGAAAACATGTCAATAAACTATACAAGAGAGTGTAATCCCACAGTGCAAGAGCAGCCAGTGATACAAGCTTTATACAGTCCCACACATGGAGACCATCTGCCACATGACCAGGTAGATCAGATCAAAAAATAACCCAATGAAATTCTATACATCATAGTATGGTTTATATGTAATGGGTCATTACATGTGAGCATTTTTTAGCCAATGTATGCACTAAACAGTATCAGTATACAGTATAGAGTGGTGCTGAATGGACAGCTCCATAAGTTAAAGCTTGCTACATTTTCCTTCCCCCTGATGCCCTCTGCTGACTGCTGAATTATATACATCTTTTACACTGAGGAAAACAAACAAACAAAAAAAACACTATTGCCTTCAGTAAGGCATAAGTAAAACACAGTGCATTTGTTTATGGTTAATAGGCTGCCATGTGATATTTGCTTTGCTTTTCAGTTCTTCACACGCATACCACAATCTATTCCAGAGATTTTTCAATAAGGTCTAAGAATAGCACTGTCTGATAATCTGGATTATACTCTGAGTCAAACGAGACTTGTTATCTGATAGTCACTTGGTAACGCGATGGAAGATTATGCTTGTTCCAATAACCCACAATCATTGAACTACTATTATTGATCAACTGACTGCTTAGTGCTTGTTTATTGTTACTGTTAATTTAGGAATCTTAAATATATGAAGGACGTGTTTTTGTCTCACGTAACAGACAATTGCAGACAATATTACTATAATACGATCACAACAAATATATTAAAAATGTGAATACAATCTGTACTAATTATGCATCTTACTTAAATTTTAATTATAAACTACCAAAAGCTCTTAGAAATTCAAAATGACATTTGCATGTGTACATAAATACAAACGTGTAGGCACTGTGAATGCCAGGCTATACTGTTATATTCTAATAATCTTATGCAGAGCAAACACCAGACCATTACCCACAGTGTTTTCCAATCCCACACTAAAGTCAGAGATGATAAAGCAGGGCTGACTCATATTTTTGACCCTGAGCTCCACAAAAACACTGTCCTGGCTTCACAAAAATAATATCACGACACTCGCCAGATTCTGCTGGTGTCCCTGTATCCAGTGGGAGTTTGCTGCTTTTTACACCTACATGCTACTGTCGTACTCTTTTGACTTTGTTGGCCCCTAGGTTAGGTTTATCCACAGCTGAAGATATAAGAAAAATATGTCAGGTGCAATATTTTACTGGTGGCATGAATGTTCCACAGTATGGAGACATGGAGACAAGCAGGTGTCAGATCTGTGCAGAGGCGACCCCATTCACAATAAGAATTTATGTTTTTCAAGGTATTTCTGAGCAATTAAACACCTGTAATTGAATAAATGTAAGTTTAATGTCATACTAGAGGAACATTCCAGCCAAAGCAATAAAAGGTGGTGTGCCCTCCAGAAAAGTGCACCTTTAACTATTTATATTTCCAAATATAAAATTAACAAAAATGTGTTGGATAAAAGTTCTCAAAGCATACTGATTTTTAATGTTCGAATGCATAAAACAAAGCTGAACACGTGGCCTACTAGTTCTCCAAACTAAAAGTGGGAGCGCACTGGCAGGGAACTGAATCCAAGACGTTATACTTACAGCAAGTGTTCAACCACTTACATCATGCTACATCCTGTTTACCACACTGGTAAAATTGTTAACTAAATATAGTTTCTAATCGAACAGCAGTAATGAAACCTGTCTGAAGTGAGGACATAAAGGGTATGATTAACTTTTACCCAAGTATCCCACACTACCTTTATTGCAGCACAGTATTGATTGGACGACTAATGATCGAAATGGCAATGCAGCTAATTATATAAGCTTTGTCGTCACACAATTATGAAATCACTCCAAATGACATCATCACTAGTGGCCACAAGATTACACATTTGGCATGCAGAGGTGAGATCAGGCTGCTCAGGGGCAATTTCATTTAGTCACACACACATAAACCTACAACCCTCCTGGCCTCAAGATGACCTTCACTTAACCATTACTTAAGCAATGAAGTCCAATGTGAAATTGATAAGGGGAATACAACAGAATGCACTGCAAAGCTTAGATTACATTGGAATCACATAATATTTATTATTTAAGACCTTATTTGGTAATTACAACGTCCTGTGAGCCATCAATACAGTTTCTCATTAAACTCTGTAAAATTGTGTTTGGTGGCTAAATGATTGCACTGTGATTTTAAAACAGAATTAGATACAGCAATTTAAGGTTAGATTACATCATGTGCTTTTTAAAAATACTTATCAATGCAAGTATCGTAAGAAAACTATTTGTTGGGTTTCTAAAAAAAGACTGTATACATCTTTCAACATGTTTGTAATGCATATTCTCATATCTTCAAATCTCTACAAATATTCAAAGCATTTGTACAAGAAACAAGCCTACTACAGATGTGACTGAATCATATAAGAACCACAATAATGATGACATCCCACTCCCGACCCTCTCCAGTGCTACTGCAGGGGACAATGCTGACAGTGTTTCAGTAAATGATGCTACTGTATGGCTTCATTTCCAGGATCTTAGCTCTGTGAAATCTGAGTCAGGACAGAGCAAGTCACATTTTATAGCATTGAATTTGACTAAGCTCCCTCTATTGGAATGATTTTGTACTGCACTTTGAAATGCCTAAAATACACTCATGATTTAGTGTACCTTAGGTTAGGGAGGTGCAATTGATGAATTTCTATCAAGATTGAGATTCATTGTTAACCGTCAATAATCTGGTTGGAGCTTTTCAATCAAAGTAGTAAATAGTAAATGCACGTGGTTTGTAGAAGAGTTCAGAATTTCAGAGGAAATTAGATTTTTGTGTTAAATTGCGTCAATTAAAAGTCTCAGTAGGCAAGTTCATTAAATTAATATTGTAAATATTTTCAAGTATTGTAATCTGAAATTGTGATTGATCAATGAGGGGGGGAAAAAAAACTAAATTCTTTTTTTGATATAGCCCCACTTTGCAGTTTGCTTATCTTTTTGCTAGGTAAAAACACCGTAACACCTATTCATTCAGAGCAATTTCCTGACACCTCTAATACCTATAGACACCCACAGCACCTAATAACAGGTTGGCATAAAGTGCACCTTGTCTATGGTGGCCTGGGTAATGTCTCAGAGCATTAATGGAATCCAATATGCTGCTGTTTATTGTTTGAAATAGCTTCAAATGCAACAACTTAAGTGAGGAAATAGACCCATAAAATAGTATTCATTGAGTGGTGACCAGAGTGAGAGATCTTAGGCTGCGTCCCAGGCTAGTCATTTATATTTCAATTAATTGAGCATATGCTTTATACCAGATGCAATGCACACCAGAGGAAAATGTAAAATTGTGGGATGTGCTAGGTTACATAACTAAACTATACTATATTTATCTAAGTGTTTTCTAAAGTACAATTTTATATAATGGTTGCGGAGTGTGAAACGCCCAAGCATCAGCAGCAGACAGGCCTCACTTACACTTACAAGACATGGCCAAACTGAGCCGACAAATGGGCTGCTATCAACTCCAACTGCAGACAGACAGATAGCTAGAGAAAGAGGGGGAGAAAGAGAGGGAGAGGGGTCTATATTTAGTGTTGATACCATTAAAAAGGCATACGTGCATGGCATATCATCTGCAGCCGGGCCCTTGTGAGCATATGTCCGGCCGGCATAAAAACAGGAGCGGAACTAAGACTTCTGCAGCAGACAGGAATATGTAATGAATCACACCTACAATGTCCCCAGTGACATCCACAGCTGGTCACAAACAATGCCGTTCAAATAATGATGACTAGGCAAAATGTAGCTTGTATAAAAAGAGGTATTTGTGAGCCTTAAATTTGGAGTTTTCAATGTATTTGTCATTTTGATAGCAAAGCAATTTTGTCCTTAAGATTGTGATTGTAAAGAAAATTGCTTAGATTTTCAATACCGTACAAAGAAAGAAAATTGTGTACCAGATGGTGAACTTCAATTGTAAGCCAGACAACAATGGATTTGTTGCAAGATTGCTCCACACAGAAATATACATATTTAACATGCCCCAAGAGTAAACTTGCGAACACATTATTGGATTAGTGTTTGGTATTAAAACTAAGTACTATGTAGGCAGAGACACGCACATCCAAAAACTGTTAAGCCTGCATGCTGAGTTCAAAAACCAAGACTATAGAAAGACAGCAGATCCACACAGCAGTTCTTTGGAGCTTCCATTTTTTAAATTTTCAATAACACCACATTATGGGTCAAAGCCCTTCTTCAGAGCCCTTCTGTTGTGCGGATCCACTTTCTTTCTACATTAAAACTAGCGTGTATACAGAAGGAGTGTGTAGTCACAATTCTATAAAAAGAGACAGGTACCATATGGTCCATTTTATTGGACACATTTCTCCTTGTTTTTGTCTATTAAAAGCAAATGAGCCATGTGAATGGAGAAATAATTTTTAATTTTAATAAACCAACCTTTAATTCTAGTGTATTGTTGAAGTAAGAATTTATGGAAATTCAAATTGCTCTAAAGGGCACTTAGAGAAATATCATGAAGAAAACATACAACTTTGGCAATTGAGAGGTCCTCCACAAACATATAGACCATGATCATATTATACCTAATATATCTAAAACTATTCTGAATTACTATTACCTGGGACCCTTTAGACAATGACTATTAAAGCTTTGTATATTAACTATGATGTAGGATTACAAATAATTACTATTTTGCTAATTGATTATTCTGACAATATTTCATCAGACTGCAAAAGGGGACTATTAGAATAGTGATTAAATTTGAACCACATAAAGCTATTATATGAACTAGCATGAACGATGAATGCAACCTGTTATTGTTTACTTTTTCAAATACATATTTTGAGTCCAATTACAAGCTGCTCAACTACTAACAGTCTATTCACTTTTTGTGTGTTACATGAACATGAAGACATGCATTTAGTTTAACCTCCTTTTTATTCTGAAATAATTCCAAATCCCCTCTTAGCAGTGGTCTGATGTTGCCGCTTGCCTTCTGTGTTTTGGAGAGTCCTCTGAGCCTGTTTGAGCTCAAAGTCTTGTTGGTTAGTCTCTCCTGGGTTCTCAGTCTTAGTTCTTGGGACTTATTGACCCAGACCTGTTGAGCTTTCACTCCTCCTGAAACTCTAGACTCTACTCAGGGGGAGAAGGTGGCCTGATGATGGGAGCTGCAGACTTCTCCTGCATGCTGTCTTCAGGAGCTGGGTCTGGAGTGCCCCCTGTTGGTATTGGGCCTCTGAGCCTCCAGGTCGAAGGGCTCCTCATAGAGGAGAACATCATCCTCCAATGTGTATTCAAACCAGGGCTTCATTCTGCTGAGTAAATGCGTCTGTCTCTGTCAGTGTCTGGATCAGTAATGAGCTTCAGATTTGGTGATTTTTCACAAGACAGAATTCTCCATCACATAAGTGATTTCCTTTGTAATTGCAGTGATTATGCAGATTAATTTTAGCACTGAGTGGCAATATTGAATGAATGTAAATGGTGAGCAATAATATTTTCCACTGGAAGAGCTCAAAACTCTAAATCTAAAAATAGTTAAATGTACCCTAAATATATCAGCTGTTATATCTGCTATCAGATCCCCAAAGCCCCTTATATCAGTACTGTATCACCCCCAAAAATCCATATCGGTTAGGCCCTAATTATGGCACTTGGGAACTTTACTTTATAGAAATTTACAGATATCAAAGGGTTTTTATCAAGACCACAACATATTTTCTGCTTGCACTTTTTATCGCTGCTCACTGTAAATAAAGCAGTTTAATAAATTACAACTCAAAAAATTAAATAATTGGTTTATTACTATTAATTTGAACAGTATTATCAACCCTACTATGCTGCTATTGTAACATGCTGGATAAAACGCTCTAGAAATGATGACAAAGGAAGAGAAATAGGATCTGACCTTGTGTTAGTGCACGGAGAACAGGCAGACACCATCCTTGCCTCTTTCCTGGCTCTCATGGCCTCTTCACAATCACTGTACCCATCCACACTAAATTAGCTTTCCCTCATAGGGACAACCAACCATTTATGTCCAATCCAGTACTGGTTAAAAGTTGCAAAAAACTGTAAAAAGTAAAAATTCAATTGATAATCCTGCATGTTCTTCAACTAGTACAAAATCCATACAGAAAAAAGCTAAAAATTACTATTACATTGTACTATAATTTGGCAGTGCAGGTTGACAGCTTCATCTCCAATGATATTACCTCACATCTCTTTTGCTGTACAGAGCAGTTGTAGAGGGAAGGATGGGTCAAGGATGCGAGCACTCTGATTGGCTGGGGGGCCATGGTGTGTGGGTTGGCCTCTGTAGCCAGTGCCCTGAGAGTGGCTGTGTTTGATAAGGGCAGTCCTTCACCTCCTCATACACCTCATTATCAGCCTGACTCTCTCTCCCCCAGTCACACTATTGGCCTCAAAAACCAGGTAGGAGCCCTGGACATTTGTCAAACTGAAAGTGAAATCAAACTCAAAATAACACAATGAAAACTCAAAGCAACACAATGAAAACACAATGAAAACTCAAAGCAACACAATAAAATCAAGGAAATAAATAATTCCAATGGTACTGGTTGAATTGCTTAAATTACTAGTAGCTGCAAATGCTGTTGTAAATAGTTACTATAGATTCTAGTCTTAGTAATGGAAGCAGCATCAGCATTATTGGCCCTATAAGTAATTGTAAATTTGTAAAACTACCTTGACTGTTGGTATTATTCTTGCTGTAGCAAAGACTTATCAGCACAATATTTCTATAGTATATTTTTGCATCTACAAAGATCAGGTTATGCGACAGTCAGCACACTGGGGAATGCTGAACTTGGATCAGATTTTATGACCTCCAAAAGAGCCTCTAACCACAGGAACAAATCAATGTTTCATGCAACCAAACTGTATAGTGGACAGATCAGAATATGTTGCATTGATATCTAATAAAAACATTCAAACTAAATAGTTTAAAAATATGGCTGCACTGGAAGCAACTCTCATTGTGTTTTTTTTTTTTTTTTTTTTTTTTTTTTTCATTTTTTAATCAAGGCTACCAGAGCATACTTTAAACAAATCCAGGAGCATTCAAATTTGAGAAAAGAAAAGAAATCTTAGCTGCTAAATAGGACTGGACAATTAATCAAATAAATTAGATTTGATAATTGTGCCACTTCAAAATGTGACTACAACACTTTCACTTCTATTATTTCTTTATCAAGCCTTTCTTTCAGCCATGCAAACTGAGACGTCAGTCTTGCTTACTGCAGTCAGCCAAGAGCTTTTCTCATGCATTATTTACACTTTCCCCTATACAAAACACGCATCAATCTCCTCATACTCCTCATGATACTTGGACATTCATAGAACTATTCAGAAGTGGTCCACAATACAGTATAGAGCAATTTCTTACCATAAATGGTCATTCAGTATAAACAACCATTTACCTTCAAAATATGGCATTAAATCTACAAATAAATACATTTTTAAGATCTTAATCTTAAATATTACAAAAGTAACTGATCTAATGATCTTTAGCAAGGTTTGGGCAAGAAATATGTGAAACTACTGTATGTAGCACACTTGATTACATAACTTGAATTTTCAAAACTAAATTGGGTGAAGGTAGTATACATAATTTAATATCAGGTCAACAGAACATACAAAAAATACACCTCACTAAAAAAACATTACCAGTGCAAAATGAGCTGCTTACCTGCCTCTCGTGCCCACATTTACACAGCTCACTGGTGAACCTCCAAAAACAGCACAAGCTTTCTTTGTGCCACATGTTATTTGCCCAATAAAGCCAAACAAAGGCATTCCACAGCTTGCAACTGTATTCATCAGTTCAGCATTCACACATTCACAACACACTCACACAACAAGCTCAGAAAATGACCAGCACATTGCCTGGTCAGGGCAACTACCCACAATAACAAATATGAAAGAAATGTAGGCCTACCTCAATTTCTCCACTGCACTGTCCGACCTAAAAAAAAAGAAAGAAAGAGAAAAAAAGAGTTTAGTATCTACAGTAAACTATTAAAGGGCCTATATTACACTGTTTTATGTTATAATGTTGTTTCCTCATCAAAAATATACCCAGAGTTGTGTTTTGTTTCATTTACACATGTTTAACACACAAATCCTGCATATTTAGGCTTTCTCAAACAGAAAACACTCTGTTCCACCTTGTGATGTCATGTGATAATACAGGAAGTGCTCCACTGTGTTCCATAAACCCACTAAAATCATTTGAATAATTTCAGGCCTGGATTTTCCAATCTCTACTAAAGAAAAGGTAAAAGGTAGCTGTTAACTTGAAAACTACTGCTTCATGACATTACAAGGTAGAACAGAGCATGTTGAGCTTTGGAGATGTAGACACACTAATAATAAAGGGAGTCAATTTGGCATAATATAGAACCTTTAAACACAATTTGCAAAGTAGTGAAATTGTTACAGTAACTAATAACTTTAAGTTGTATTGTCCATGAAATAATCTATGGTTAAAAAGAGCATTTTTTTCTGCCATGGGTTGGCTTTTCCTGTATGTGACTGTCCAAATATACCCACCCACCTCAAAATAGGACAAACAGCGTGGTAGTTCAGATAGTTAGAAGGTTGGTAGCCTAAATAAATGCGGTGGAACATTTTTGGTTGAATCTTAGCAATATAGAATAATAATAACGTCACTATAGTGTTTACTTTATAAGCGTCTACCTTAGCATTGGTAATTTCTCATAATTCTTTTCCATAACATAACATAAATACATAAATATTCAATCATTTTAGGAAAAGTAATTTGTTTTCACTGTACTATTAATACTAAATAAACAAAGAAAAGTTATGGGGTGACCTGGGTATTTGAAGTTCCACAGTTCAAACACGATGTAATATAAGTGTCAGCGTCTTCACCATAAATGCACCTTGTCTGTATAATGATAATGGATATTACATAGTCAATCATGCGTACAAGATGACTCATTTATGCTTGAAATTACATAACCCAAATCTGCATAGTATATAGACATTCCAACTCCTCCAACACAAATCAATGTGGGATCAAAAAGCATTGTCCTTTGAGTATTATATGCATAAATCTACACTTATACCACAGCTTGACATGCAGTGCTCAGCATATTGCTACATCAACAAGCTAATAGTTGATGTGCACATGATGAGAGCAAACTTAGCCCTGCAGACAGTAACAGTAAGAGAGGTAAAATACATTTGGAGCAGCATCAGGCAGTATGCAGCAGTTTTTACCTGCAGAGGAGACATGACATGCCCTCTAAAGCCAGCTACACAACGCTCCGCTCCCCACAGCCTCTGCACATGCTAAAGTCTACAGCGCTATCAGCAGCACAGCACACACAAGCACACACTCATAGATGTAATAGCTCCAGATCCTACGACAAGAGAGTGGACGACACAACAAGAGGAAGTGCGCAGGAGCTAGAGCCAAAAGACTGGGGCTGGAGGTGTAGCAGACAGAGGGGGGTGACTACAGTGATGTAAAAGCATATTAAAGGGTTAAATCATGCACTTTTGGAGACCTGGTGGTGAGAAGGGAAAACTGAAAATCCCTATAATGAAGTTAATGGTATAAAATATGTTTTTGAGTTTAAAGAGACACTATGTAACGTTTCAGCTGGAGGATTCTGCCATCTGCACGTCTCCATGGAGATGTTATATCTTTACCTGGAATGTTCCACAGTATGGCATTAAAGATGCAACCAGGACAAGTTAGAGACCAGATCTGTTCAGAAGCGAACTCGGTGTATGAATGTTTATTTAGGAAATCTTTTAGCATTAATAAAACATGTAATTTATTTGCAAGATTTAAAAATGCATGTTAAAAGCTGGTAAATTTGACAAACAAAGCATTTAAGAGTGCATTCACACTTGCACAATCACCACATCAAAACTGTAACAAAACTGGGACTAAATCCAGGACTAAATCTAGACTAGGCCAGGACTAGTCTACATTTGGATTCAAACTGGGCTAAAACTAGGACCAAAAAAAGTTAAACAAGTAAATTAGTCCAAATTTTCTTGCCAAACTTAGTTCCAAGCACACACATTCATGAAACAAATCCCAAATCCAAATGCACAAGAAAAACTCCAAAAGTCAAACTTCTGCCACGGTTCCTACTTTGACAGAAAAATTCTAGCTGCACGTCACATTTTGAGGAGACACACACCTCCAGATTTCCAGAACGGCTCATTTACACTGGGCTGTCACTACGGCTCATGGCCACTGCAGCGCAGTCAAGTTATAGACTAGGTTTATAAAAATAACTCTAAACTAAAAGCCTGTAGAAAAGTTTAAAAATCATAATATATATACTGAATAGTTGGGCATATTATATTTTGTGATACAATAACATAACACATCTGTGCTTAGATATAGACTAAACAATATAGACTAAAGTACTTCATGACCAACATTGCATAAGGTATGCCTAGCAGAGGGAATCGCAGAAAAATAAAGATGCCCTCTACTGCCCTCTAGTGGACACTTAAAATATGATCTTTTCATTTCTGTTCCACGAAAAAGAACTTACATAATATGACATATATTTTTGTGTAAAATCTAAAGAGCACTAAAGAGACAACATTTAATCCTTTAACATTAAAAACATAAAAATCTTACCTTTCCTCCTTGATTAATGGAGTGAGGAAGCGACTGCTCTCGTCCTCATGGCTGCTCTGTTGACTGCTCTGCTGACTGCTCTGCTGACTGCTGAAAAAAAACCCAGAAATAAATACAGTTACTATCACAATTCAATTACATCTAACAAAACTGTTATATGAATAATTCCTGTACACATTGTATTTTCCATAATTTGCATGGAAATGCATCTACAATTATTTAGTCAGTGAGCTTAACTAACTAACTAACTTGTCTTAAAAGTACACATGCTTTTTAATCCTATTTTACAGTTTCACGTTATTAGATAAAATAGGGCTCGTGCTGTAAAGCAACACTTTGTACACTAGAGGGTGCAATATTGATGGCTGTGAACCATAAAGTTGTTTTCGTCCAGTGACCGGTGACCAGAATGCATTAGTGAAAGTCATTAACAAAAAAGCACTTGACAAAAACGTGATGCCTACAAATGACAGAACAAGAAGATGTTTGTAAACGCAGTGTCTTTATATTTAATATTTATTGAGCTCTCCTTATCCTCTTATGCATTTAAAAAGGCCAATCTGGGACACAACTTCATTACTTCAGTCTTTTACTCAGCAGGGAACCCTAATCTGATTTCAGCAGCACAGGACTGTGAGGCCTGTGGAACATGGGGGTGTACTGTGTATACATGTTAAATGTCTCAATG
>KN474804.1:6902-20306 GCA_000787095.1 Periophthalmodon schlosseri
GTGCCTCAAAACAAAAGAAAAAGTGAAACAAAGGAGTACACGAAATACAAAATACACCAACTTAAGTGCTGTAAAAGCTCCCAAAGTCAGTATAATAAAACGTAATAGTTATGCACTGATAATTATGCTGAGATGAGGCTTTTTGAGCGAAGCAGATAAAAGTATAAATGGTGGAATGTGGGGGGAGAGACGTGGGCGGCTGAAGGGCGGAGACTATAAAGAACACGAGCTTTAGATGCAGTTTGCTCCATAGATTTGTCACCGGACACTTCCCTGATGCTCAGCACTTTCACTGGAGTGGGACGAGGAAAACTCCCCCAGGAGAACTGCGGACGCACACACACACACAGACACACACAGACATACACATACACACAGAGACACACACATACATACACACATACACATATATACACATACACACACAGACACATATATACACACACATACATACATATATATACACATACACACACATACATACATATATATACACATACACACACATACATACATATATATACACATACACACACATACATACATATATATACACATACACACACATACATACATATATATACACATACACACACATACATACACACAGACACACACATACACACACAGACACACACACACACACACATACATACACACACACACAGACACACATACATATACACGTGCACGCATACACACGTACACACATACATACACACGCACACATATACAAATATACACACATACATACACACATATATAACACACGCGCGCACACATATACACACACGCACATACACACACATACATATACACACAGACATACACACATACACATATACATACACACGCACACGCACATATACACAGATACACACATACACACACATATACATACACACACATACATACACATACACACACACATATACACACATATACATACACGCACATATACACACATACATACACATACACATATACACACACGCACATACACACACACATGCACACAAACACATATACACACATACACACGCGCACACGCATAATCATCCATACATACATACACACACACATACACACTCATACAAGCACATACACACACATTCAAATGCACACAGACACACACACACATACACACTGTACACATACACACACAGACACACTCATACACACACACACTGTACACACACACACACACACACACACACTCATACAAGGCTTCACCATTTTACAGTAGTTTTCGGTTATTCACTGCGAAACACATAATGGCTCTGAATCACACCAATTATCCATATTTTTTTTAGAAGAGGCAGAAAAGAGGTCAAGTAATAGTCTTGACACAGTTTTGTTCAAGTTTGAAAGCTACAGTACAACGTCATGTTTTGGATTGGGGGATAAAAGGAAAAAAAATATATAGAGAGACACGATTAGAATTTTGATGTCTCAATTATTGTAGACACAAAGATGGTTTTAAGAAGAAAGTAGAGTTTTGTTGTGAATAAACATGTTAATTAGCTAATTAAGCTTATTATTAAAGTTAATTTGTAAAAAGCAAAAAACAACAGCCAACATAGTACCAACATCTAAAAGCATCGGTGGAAGGTAACGAAGTACAAGAAGTACTGTACTTAAGTAGAATTTTTAGGTATCTGTACTTTACTTACGTACATTTTACTTACACTTAAGTACATTTTACAGTAGGTATTTTTTACTTGTAGTTCACTAAATTTGAGAGCAGTATCTGTACTTTCTACTCCGCTAAATTTTTGAACAGGACCGAAAAGTAAAAGCACTTTTCATATGATTTGAGGGATTATTTTTTACCAGGTTCATGATAAACAAAAATAAATACGCAAAATTCATAAGAAAAGTTTAGAAATTGATTAGTGTTGTTGCTGTTGAGCAAAATATATACAGTGTACCATATTTTCCGGACTATAAGTCACACTTTTTTCATAGTTTACCCGGGGGTGCGACTTATACTCAGATGCGATTTATATGTGAAATGTATGGTTTTTTTCTTCATTATTATGCATTTTTTGGCTGGCGCGACTTATACTTCAGAAAATACGTTAATTCACTACACTACACTAGATTTAACAAATGAACAATGCTTGTGTGAAATACCTTTACTTTTTACTCTTAAAGTACATTTCTAAACAGGTACTTATATAGTTTTCAAGTCATTTTTTCCATATGTAACTTTTACTTTTACCTGAGTAACTTTTTACCCCTGTATCTCTACTTTTACCACTTTTACTTTTAACAAAACTGAGTCCTTCATCCACCACTGCCTACTACGACTACTACTACTACTACTACTACATTTTTACATCAACAGTATTTCCGTAGGATTGTAATTGCAGTAACCAGATGAAGCTGAACTCGTAGTAATGCGTAAGACTGAAAGACGTGGGTACACAGGCTTTAAGTAGCTGTAAATAAGGAAAAAAACATTCAAAACAAAAACATGAATTATCCATTTGCGTCGTCGTTGTAATTCTTCTCCTTAAACACCGGCATTCAACAAACACAAACTACACCAGCGCTTACAAAAACTCATTGTCTAATTACTGTGTTTTATCACTTCTCATATGTCTTCCGAGTGGCAGTTGGTGATAATGGAGTTATTGATCAAAGCTGCCAAAAGCCTACAGGAAGATTATAGTACAGTCGCAAGCCTTCGTTACGCGCCGAGCTTGTTGTACTGCGAGGTAAGCCCGAAATACCACTTCATACACTTCTTAAGAAACTAGTTTGTTCCAACAAGTCAGCCGTCACATTCATAAATCCTCTCCAAATTAAGAAGCGAGTTGAGGTAATCCAACTGCGAATAGGGAGAGTGAGAGAGAGCGGAAGGATTTGGGATATACGCGGAAAGGTGGAGATACTGAGCCCGGTCAAAAGACTCGTACAATGGGCACGCGGCGTGTAAGACGGAGCAGGTCCTCCTATTTTCGCCGCGGCCCTTGTAATTCGAAAATGCCATTTCTCGGAGCCATCTAAACGCGGTGTAAGATTCATAAGCCAATAAATGACCTTTAGCCGTTCAGCCGGGCCCCGCGAGGAAATGCTAACAAAACAAAGGCCAACGCAATAAACCTGTTTTATTCTAAGTGCGTGGTGATGGTGCAGACTACGGGAACGAAACATACCTGGAAATAAAGTCAGCACGATTTACAGCTCTGTACGTCCATGTTCTTATTGTAATGAGCTGATATGTTGCGTTTAGTTCAGGGTTGACACCTTTTGTTGTTCTTGTAACTGTTTATGTGTTGTTGTTGTTGTTAGCGTAACTGCTTTTGTATGTGACACTTGGTTGCTATGCCGACAAGTTGACGTGGAGGTTCTATTGGTCAGTTACCGGTACAGTTTTGGAGACTGACTCTAGCATAGACTGTATATATAAACGTAGCTAACCCGCTAGCCGCCGCGTTCCAAACAGGAAGTGAGCGTGGACGCGCTTGTAACTGCTGCCGTGAGCCTCGGTATTTTGGTCTTAAAATGTTCGTATTAACTCGCTCTATATGATCCTAGTGTTTATTTAACTATTTCGTCCGTAAATCAAAATATAAACTTTAATAACAGACAAATCAGGCGCCTTCTTTCCTTGAGGTCACTCCCGTTAGCGTTAGCAACAGGTTTGATTGACAGTGTTGCCGAGCGCCCGCCCCCTGCTAAACCAGCGGTGCGGGCGGGAAGGGGCGTTACCTTCATCAGGCTGGCTCTGGATCGGCTCTTTGGTTGTTATGATACACGTGGTCGGCTCCAAATTGGCCCCTGTAACAGCTCAAGCCTCGACGAGCTTCATTTGACTGGAGCCGAACGCTGTGGGTGACGTCGCGCTCACTTCCACTTCTTTACACAGTCTGTGGGCTCTAGTTGCTGCTGCTGCTGTTGTTTTGCTCTTGTTTTGGCCTCGGTTACGACCTACAGTAGCCCTTGTGTTCAGAAAATAAACAACCAGAAGAACTTTGGCGTGTTTCCTTACAGCAGAACGCCACAAAATCATACTAGAAACTAGGGAGGGTCAAATATGGATTTTTTTTTTTTTTTCACGATATCCAATATTTGTTTTGCTGTAACTGATGCTCATGTCAGTATAAAATGTTTAAAATCCATGGCAAGGTCCACACACTGAAATAAAGTTGTAGTTAACATTTGCAAAACTTTAAAATGTATTTCCTCAGATGTAATATCATTTGTTGTACTTTCTGATTGCGTAAACATACAGCCACCTCTTCAGTTTCATTGCTCCTCTGTGATGAATGGGAGATCACTTTACACCGAGGAACCGCTCACCCATTCACACATTCATGCAAGGTGGGTTAAGAGTCTTGCCCAAGGACACAGCAACAGTATTCATCTGCGGGAGCTGGAATCGCACCGCCAACCTGTGGGTCAGTGGACAAACACTCTACCAAATGAGCTACTGTCATCCCATCTCTTCTATTTCCATTTTACCAAAACAAATATATGAACCCATCCCGGATATCACGTTATGTCACTCATTCCTCCTTAACAAAAAGAAAAAAACACTAGGTAGATCGAATTTGAAAGAGTTTACGAGTGAAATATCTGACCAATGACGCTCCCTGTTTAGATTTTATAAGGGCCGGTTTGTGTGCGGCTACGATGTGAACAGCAGCTTCTAGTTTAGCTTAGACGTAATAAAGAAAACGCAACAGGTGACATAAAACACAGCGTCTGCGTTCCACTTACTGCCGTGTCTTGTATTGTTTCCGCTAACGCTAGCTAACGCATATGAGACATTTAGGGCGTCGTTTTAGCTTTTAGCATTGACTCTAAAATAGAAGCCAGCACAATGGAAGGTGATTGTGAGAGCGCCCCAATCCGAACAGAACCGGCCCGACAAAATATAATCAGGCTTGTTTGTGTCCACGCTTCAATACGGAGACTTGATTTGATATTGAACTACGGGAGTGTTTCCTTAACCTTTACCACCAGCTTCTATCAAATTCACTTTGTTTAATCGTCCATTTGTAAAAGTTTAATCCGTGTCTGCGTGAGTTTTAACAGAACCTGAGCGTGGCGTCACCCACAGCGTTCGGCTCCAGTCAAATGAAGCTAATCGAGGCTGGAGCAGTTACAGGGGCCAATTTGGAGCCAATCAAACCTGTTGCTAACGCTAGCGGGAAAGAAGGCGCCTGATTTGTCTGTTATTAATGTTCATATCTTGATTTACGGACACAGTAGCGAAAAAAAAAACACCCGGATCATGTAGAGCGGGTCAATACGAACATTTTAAGACCAAAATGACAAACCTGACAAAAGAAGTTACAATTTCAATAGAAAGTGGATTGGAGCCAGAGTCGATGGAAACAGAAGCGCATCCATGCTCACTTCCTACTTGTAACGCGGCGGCTAGCGGGTTAGCTACGTCCGTGTATATATACAGTCTCTGAATATAATATACAGTGTTGCAGTACAGTATCTCCAGTGTTTGCTTGTGGTTTCTGCTGGGGATTATCTATCAATAAACAATGTGGCTAAGCTTGTAAACAGAGAGACGCTGTATTTGTATGCACCACGGCGCGCTCTCATGCAAGTGTGTACTGGGCCTGCCTGGGTCCACATGTGGCCGTGTGCTGCATAAGAGAGCAGGGGCATTCAGGTTAACGCAGGGTTTGCTCTACCACGCTTTTCATTCAAATCAAGAACACGTAGTAGAGCAAATGTCAAACTGTTAGTCTAAAGTTGTGTTTCTTTTATTGGAGCGTCTTCGAGTGGATTCTAAAGCCACAGTCCTAACAATCCATTTTAGATATGTATTAAATGACCACATATTTCTTATATTCTCTTAAAAGATGAATCTGGTGAAGCTTTCTCCAGTCTCAAAATATGGTATTAACTAAGAAACTTGTCTCCTCTGCGAGCGAAAATGAAAACATATCAATAAAATTCACAAAAAATTGATTATTGTGAATTTTAAGCCATGTTAAAATGTTACCTCCTCAAAACCACACCTGAAGTTGTGTTTTGTTTCATTCACACATGTTTGAGTGACCCTCGTTTATTAGTCTGGCTACATCTCCAAAGCTCAAACTGCTGTGTTCCACCTTGTGATGTCATGACGCTGTAGTTTTCAAGTTAACAGCTCCTTTTACCTTAAGTTCAGTAGAGAATGCCAATTACAGAGCTGAAATTATCCAAATGATCCTAGTGAAGGTGTGTGGAGTTTAAAAACACAGTGGAGCGCTTCCTGTATGTGTGGAGTTAAAAACACAGTGGAGCGCTTCCTGTATTACCACATGACATCACAAGGTGGAACAAGGTGGAGTGTTTTCAATTTGAGAAAAGAACTCAGCCTAAATACGCAGGATTTGTGTGTTAAACATGTGTGAATGAAACAAAACACAACTCCAGGTCAGAAAACAGTGTAATACTGGCGCTTTAAAAAACACAGGACACCGCAGTGTTATTCTAATTGTCATTGCCAGTCAAGGTTGAGTCCAGTGTTGGCGTTTGTGGTCCCTGCTCCCGACACACAGAGCCCCTCCCTCTCCGCTGACAGGATGCAGGATGACACATGGTGCAGTCTGCAGAGGCTGTACCCAAAGGGCACACACCGAGTCTGCACCTCCACCCGCCGCTCCATCTCTGTCTGTGGCCCTGCTCCACCGCTGCACCACCGCAGGCTACCACTTGCCCCTGACTCCTACACTCACTGCGGGTAGATTAAATGTAGCATCGACCGTCAGGGACAACATATACGGCCAGGTTCACTGAAGAGGATATTAGCAGTATTTATATTATTATTATTATGCAAATCTTTTATTTTAAAGGGCCAATATTACGCTATTTCCTGATCTATGCTATAATGTTTGCTCCTTTTACCTTTAGTTCAGTAGAGATTGGCAGTTCCAGGACTGAAATCATCATCTTCATTGTAGTGAAGGTGTATGGAGCACTTCCTGTATTACCACATGACATCACAAAGTGGAACTGAGCGTTTACACTATTTTCTGATCTGTTCTAATGTCGTTTCCTCGTCACAAACAGACCTGGAGTTGTGTTTTGTTTCATTCACACATGTTTAACACACAAACCCTGCATATTTAGAGGTTCTTCTCTCAAACAGAAAACACTCTGTTCCACCTTGTGATGTCATGTGGTAATACAGGAAGTGCTCCATTGTGGTTTTTAAACTCCACACACCTTCACTAGAATCATTTGGAAGATTTCAGCCCTGGAATTGCTCATCTCTATTAAACAAAAAGTAAAAGGAGCTGTTAACTTGAAAACTACCACTACATGACATCACAAGGTGAAACAGAGCATTTTGAGCTTTGGAAATGTACACAGACTAATAATAAAGAGTTACTCAAACATGTGTGAATGAAACAAAGCACAACTCCAGGTATGTTTTTGATGAGGAACATCATTATAACATGACTAAAAACTCACAGGAGTCAATTTTGCGTAATATATGACCTTTAACCTTTAAACTGAACAGTGATTTGCAGCGATGGCCAGACTGAGTCAGTGATACACAGCAGTTTTGATACAAAGTTTTGGCCCGTCAATAATTGAATTTGTTCAGAACAACCAAACCGACTGTGACATTTAAAACATGAATCACAAAACCATAACAAGTATTTTTTTTTACATAGTCAACATCCTGTAACAACTGAATATAACTTTTGACTTTTTTGGCAAACTTTCTACCTCCAACCGAGCAGTGATTTACATATCAATTTGGTTTGGCACGAGTAGATGGAGATACTAGTAATAAACAACACAATACAAAAATAATGGTGAAATAAAAGTTGAATAGAACAGGATCTACAGCTGAAACCAGAAGTTTACAGACACTATATAAAAAGACCATGTGTCGCTTTGTTTCTCACTGTCTGACATGAAATCAGACTAAACTTTTCCTGTTTTAGGTCAGTTAGGATTACCAAAATTATTTCTATTTGCTAAATGTCAGAATCATGAGAGAAGGATTTTTTTTAGAGTCAAATCGAATGAAAAATAGTATGTGTCTTTTCATATAGTGTATGTAAACTTCTGGTTTCAACTGTATTTGTCAACCTAACAATGCTTCTAAACTTCCTCTTTGGACTTGTATGTTTGTGTATGAGGTCAAATAATAATCCACTGCCAACAAAATATTCCTCAACCTTCAATGTTTCATAATTAGCTCCTTCAATAAACGTCAGTATAAATTCTAGTTTGCTATTAATTACCATTGACACATCAGTGACAAGCCTCCAATTACCTCCAATTACCTCCAACTGAACTATACGTGTTCCTCAGCAAATTATTCCATCACACTAAAAAGCACTGGCTAAACACCAGCTAAATGTTCAAAAATAGAGCTACCTCTAGGCATGGGATGATACTGAAATTTAGTGTCGCGCTCGATTATATCACGATAATTATTCAAGCTGCTGAAAGTTTTAAAATGTTATGGATATGAATCATTAGAATTTTTCTGTTATGAATAAGTTCCATGTTTAAACAACTGTTATTTAATTGTACTTTTATCAGTGAAAACAACTACGATCTAGTGGAGAACATTCTGGATGAGCAGGCCCGTCGACAGAAATTTGGGGGCCCGGGGCAAGAAGCCTCACATGGGCCCCCCTGTAATAAAAATTAATAGGAGGAAGGTCCAATTCTGATCCCCTAAGACCCTCGGGCCCGGAACAACAGACCCCTTTGTCCCCCCCGTCGACTCCCCTGTTGATAAATAGCTTTTTTCTGCACATTCTGGAGATACATTGGCCATTATCTTTGTTGGTGATTATTATGATTAAATAAAATGTCCCACGAGCGATTATTGTGTATCCTTTATATCACGATAAACGATATTTTTGCTTATCGTCCCATCCTGGCCTGGTATGATAATTCCTATATCGACTTTGTGGCTATTCGGGACTCAATATTTATCATGAGTACAATTTCTTTATAAAAGTGCGGAGATCTGGGCTTTTTTTGCGTTTGTCCACTGATCCGAATGTTGGAGGTTTGAATCGCGGCCTCGATATAAACCTCATCGCTGAAAACATTGGCTCTCACGGATGAATACTGTCGGTGCGTCCTTGGGCAAGACACTTAACCCACCTCGCCCCCAGAGTCCGCGTACGCCGGTGTATGAATGTGTGTGTGAATGGGTGAGCGGCTCCTTGATGTAAAGCGCTTTGGGAGCCTTGAAGGTGGAAAAGCGATGTATAAAAACGTGACCATTTATACTTATACTGTCCAATTAAAAATGGTTTACTGGGATTATCTTGCATTATTTTATTGTATCAGTGGCTTAAAGTAGTTTCATTATTATCGTTTCCTTCTGTAGCTTCAAAATTTGTTATCGTGACAGGACTTCTACCTGTTAACATTAGCTGTCTGATCTGGAAGCATCTATCATTGCGGTGATACTGCGACAGTGTAAACAGCTTGAGAGAATCAGCTGTGGTCTACAATGACAGCCAATTAACATACTCAGACAAGCAAGTCCGACCCCAGACAAGCGGCACGGCCCGCTCCGCGCCGGGAGGACGCTTGTTTAGGATCGACCCGCTCCGAACACAAAGGGCACAAAATATACTCATTTTCCAAACGATAGGATAGAATGTTTTTCGGTTCTGCGTGGCGTAGTGTAATTAAAATCTTTGTCATTCAATGATCAAAACAAAAAGGGAATGTGATTTTCTCCCTGGGACTCTCCTTCAGTTTTGTCCTCTTGAATGTTTGCAAAACGCCACTTAACCCACCATCTCAAAAAGTACGCAGCTCAACTTTTCAGCTATTTCAAGAGGGGAAAAAAGAAGACAAAAACAAGAAAACTGAAGATATTGATTAAAAATATATATAATTTAGCGTAAGAGATCAGCAGATATGTGTTTTTTTTCATGGCCGATGACGATGGTTTAGGATACAGAGCAACCGAGGGCCGATTTTGATTATTATGTAACTTAAATTTGTAACAAACTCCACCCAAGCCCTTTTTACCACGAACCTTTAAGAGAGTCGTGTATCACGTTTAGTGCAGTCGTCTCTTTGTATTAAAGTGTTAAAATAAAGCTTTGTGTGTATGTTTTAGGCAGCAAATTGACCAAAACAAAATATCGGTCTGTGCTATTTTGTTTAGATGCTTGTGCAATGGCTGTAACCGCACTGTATTGCAGTTACAGTTATTATATCAAATAACACAACAAACTCAATGAAACCTGTTTTTTAGATGTTTTGCAACTCGAAATCGTTACAAGCTGCAGTTTTATTTTGCAGTGGTGGTCCCGAGTCGGTTCTATGTTTATTGGGTAAATGGTAAACGGTAAACACATTTTTATATAGCGCTTTTCCACCTTCAAGGCACTCAAAGCGCTTTGCATCAAGGAACTGCTCACACATTCACACACACATTCATACACCAGTTAACGCAGACGCAAACACTCTACCAACTGAGCTACTGTCGCCCCACCGTGTTCAGGGGTTCTGGCCTGAAAAGCTTGCAAAACCCTGCTCTAAGTGATGTGGAATCTCAGTTTATTATAGCTGAAAAAGTGTTATACTCAAGTTATATTGTCATTCTACACACCTGCTTTACCTTGATGACTATATTGCGCTCACATTATAAACCTGTTCAGCCTCCTCCTGCAGCAGTGAGTGAGCCGTGGGTCTTATAGCAACGAGCAGGAAATGACACAAAAGGATCTGCCTCTTTGTCTCTCTTTATCAGCGTCCCCCTGACAGTCTGGTCCTCTCTGTCTCTTGTTCTCTCGCAGCCCTGTCGTCTTCCCGAGTGAATCGCGAAACTCAGGCTCCATTGCTATGCTTTAAGTGATCTGCACACCGACTTTTTAATGTTTAATGTATCGTTGACAGACCAGGTCCCAAGTCACGCAGCCAACCGGGAGAGCCAGGGACGAGAGTGGGCGCAAGACCGGGCTTTATTCAGGGCAGATTACAGGCGCTCTGAGACCCCGATCAAGACTTGTGAGAGGTGAGGGAATAAATCTCTTCTGACAGGAAGGTTGAGTTAGCCTTTTGCTCCTTATAGAGCAATGGAGACGGCAGAGCAAAGTTGGGGCTAAACCAGGCCACCTGCGGACACACGGAATTCGGTGAGAAAGGATAAAAGTGTGAGAAAACATATAGAAGAAGAAATGGTTAAGACAAAGACAAGAAAGTTTGGTTGGCAATGCAATCTTAAAGCTACCATCCGTAATTACATCGGCTGACCCGCCCCTGCTGTATTCTCACGCTTCACCACTAGATGCTATCTACGTTACTGCAGTGTGATAGTGTGCCAGCTTTGTCCTGACAGAAGAAGACAAGCGAGCACAGGTGAGCTCATAGGCTGTATGTATAAAGGGACGTAGCTAACCCGCTAGCCGCCGCGTTCCAAATATGAAGTGAGGATGGGTGCGCTTCCGGCTCCATCGACTCTGGCTCCAATTCACTTTACACTGAAACATTGTCACCCATCTTCATGAGCCTCGTCATTTTGATCTTAAAATTTCGTATTAACCCACTCTACATGATCTGGTGTTTTTATTTCGCTATTTTGTCCGTAAATCAAGATATGAACATTAATAACCGGCAAATCAGGTGCCTTCTTTCCCCGAGGTTGCTCTCACTAGCCTTAGCAACAGGTTTGATTGACAGCGTTGCTAAGCGCCCCCCACCGCTGGTTTAGCAGGGAGCTGACGCTTAGCAACACTTACCGTCAACAACCTGGCTCCGGATTGGCTCTTTGGTTGCTATGATACTCGCGGTCGGAACTCGGCTCACTTAGTGCACTTTTTATACAGTCTGGGTGAGTCTGAACAAAGGCCAGGTGAGGGGAGCGGGGAGGTGGGAACAGGTTTCACATCTGCCATCTAGTGGTGAAAAAAATAAAAACAAATAAACTTGCAGGTGGTAACTTTAAGGTCAGAAGTATGTACGCAAAACTGAATAATACAATGTTTAGTTACAGCCTCTATCAATGTCTCTCAATTCTTTCAATTCTACCAAGGCACACGGAAAAAACAAACACTTACTATACAATCACTTTTGTGGCACAGGTGTATGAAATGGAGAATGTAAAAAACGCTAATTGTTACTCACTTACGAAACAAAATGGAGAAAATAAGACATACGATAAAACTAACAGAGAAAAAAGGGAATACATCTAAACACTACCATCTCACTAATAGGATAAGACATTCTCTGTGCAGGGCGCTAAGCTCTGGAACTCCTTAAGCCCTGAGGTGAAACTTTGCCTTGAATATGAAAATAAATGGGTCTTAAAGAGTAGTATTAGTAGTAGTAGCAGTAGTAGTAGTAGTAGTAGTAGTATATTGTAAAGTGAAACCTGTGTGTCTTTTGCCTTTCGTAAAAGCCCTTTTAGGGACGGACATTGCAAATTAGCCTTGGCTATAAATGCTCCCTGTCAAATAAATACATAAATAAATACATAAATAATAACATACCATTCAGCAAGGTAATAATGAAACAAAACAGAGAAAATAAGACGTACTATAAAACTAAGAGATATATTGAAAATGGAATGCACCTAAACTCTGCCATCTCGTCCAAAAATCGTTTTATCAAAGCATAAGGAAACGCAGATAATAGAATCAGACGCTGCAGCTCAAAGAACAGCGGAAATTTGCCAGATTTGAAAGGGGTCAAACAAATTGGGCAGAGAGAAGTCGCAGGGGAAGAAGCCAACAGGAGAGAAGAAGACGAAGGTGTAGAATATTAAGTAAGGCAGGCTGGGTGAGACTTTTTTTCATAACATCATTACTGACATTTAAATTTAGGCCAGTCTGGAGTAGACCAGCTACCCAGGGCATATCCCACTGACAATATGACATTTCCAACCAAAAGTGCTCAAAAAGAAGAGGCAAAAATAGAAATTGAGGTTTCAACCCGTACTGTCGTTAAAATATTCAAAAAGCAGTCCGGAGTCCTGAGTTCAAAGGGACCTCCAACATGGCTTGTCAGAATCGCCTAGATCTGCGACATAAAAGTGGGGAAATAAAAATACACGTGGAGTTTATGATGTTTTATAATCAACTCATTTTAATCAAGTTCCATTTGTCTGTCCATCTGAGAGGGAATGAAAATGATTTATTAAAACACAGCGTAATGATGCGCTCATTTAGAAAGGCTATTTCTATGGGAACCGCAAATGACTCCAGCGTCAACAACAACAGTGGCACCAAGGAACACAAGCTGGCTCATTAGAGATGGTTAGATGCACATCTCTAGTCCCTGCAAAGCACTGTGGGTAAAAGGGAAAACAGGGGCTGAGGCGGGGGCCGAATATGATGCATTTGCAACACTAAAACCTCATTTATTTTGAACAGGCAGAAGGCAATGAGAGAGCGAAATAGACCGATGAGTGATGGGCAGAGGGGCACCGGAGCAATAAGGGAC
>JACM01013102.1:0-10650 GCA_000787095.1 Periophthalmodon schlosseri
TTATTATCATTATTATTTATTAATGATTTATTCATTTATTTTCAGATTAGATTATAGAATTAGTCCCCAGACCATAGCGCTGTCATGAGGAACAAGAATCATTATCTCGGTTACTATTTCTTTTCATAAATGTAAAACTCTCGGCCATTCGCTGTGTTTCAGATGACATCACCATAGTCTATTCTTTCTTTCTTTATTCTTTCTTTGTCAGGGGCCGTGTACAAATTCATTAATCTTACAAAAGAAAAGATGATTTGTACCAGATTTAGCTACTGCTACTTTCCATCTGCAGTCCCTGGGCAGGTGAACACACATTAAAATACACATTTCATTACAATTACATTATAAGACTATCAGTTCATCATTAACATTAGCAGTAAAATACAATAAAATGTTCCCATGTCCAATACATGATGTTTCCTAAAGTTCAAACCAATATAAAAAATCATTATGTGCAGGTTTTTACAGTGAAACAGAACAGTACAAATGAACCAGACTGACACCTTTGATTATCTAAAATCTTTTTCAAATTTCTAGTAAAGACAGACAATTTCAGACTGTCTGGAGCTGATTCTCTGTCTGTTAGTTTAAAAGAAAAGGCTGAGCAAAGGCCGAGGATCGTTTTGGAACTATGCAATTTGGGTTCACAGAGACCGAGTGGATCGGGGAGTTTGTTCGGAACAAAGTTTAATACATTTTTTCAATGTAGGTGGAGCTGCATTATTAATAATTTTGAATAAATTTCTTAGATTTGAGTACAAAATTAAATTGTCGAAACTGAGCATTTTGTATTTACTTAGGATATTACAGTCGTGATAATGAAGGTTTTTTTTTTTTTTTTTAATTTATTGGCCAATCATATTTAACACAGATGACATCACAACATTCTAAGATCAGTCATATTTAATACAGACAGGGGCAGATAAAATGAACATTGTTCAAACACAGATGTGTGTTGTAACAGTGAGTTCTTGGGTCTGGTCAGTAGCAGAAAATAACAGGTTCAACATTTGTGCTTTTACCTTTTGAATATTTCATAGCAAAGTACAATGTAATCAAGAGGGAAATCTTTGCTCTGCCCCAATCTGACAGTATGACATCATCATAGTCTTAAATCTAAAATCCACCAATGCAAGATAAGACAACATCATGTAAATATGGTAAAACTGTAAAGACATGAGTTTGTTTGTTTTTTGTAAAAGTTTGGACACACCCCTCATTCAATGCTTTTTATGCTTTTTTCCAATGCTTTTTTTCTTTTTTTTTACTACTTTCTACATTTTATATACACACAGAAGACATCAAATATACGAAGCAAGATACATGGAATTATGTAGTAAAGAAACATTAAATAACTCTACTAAATATATATATTTTTTTATAGTCAAATCCTCAAAGTAGCCAGCCTCAAACACTTTACATCAAGGGAACACTCTTGAACCCATTCACCAGCATACACAGACACTGAGGGTGAGGTGGGTTAAGTGTCTTGCCCAAGGATACAACAACAGCATTCATCTGTGGGAGCTGGAATCACCCCACCAACCTGTGGGTCAGTGGATCTGACCACTCTACTAATGATGTTTATGTCAAGAGCAGGATTCGAACCAGCAACCTTCAGATCAGTGGCCAAACACTCTACCAACTGAGCCACTGTTGCATATTGATGGGGGATATTTCACTGTCTCCATGGACTAAACTTTGCCCCCTCCTCATTTACATAATTATAAGGTTAACTGCATGAGCTGACATGTGAGCGTCAAAGAGGCCATTGTGTCTTGCACAAGGACACAACGACAGCATTCATCTGTAGGAGCTGGAATCACATTGCCAACCTGTGGGATCAGTGCATCTGACCACTCAATCAATGATGTTCATGTTGAGAGCGGGATTTGTACCGCCAACCTTTAGCAGACTTATTTCACTTTTTTTCTTTCCTACCTAATTCCATATTTCTTACTTCATATATTTGGTGTCTTCTGTGTGTATAAAATGTTGAAAATAGTAAAAATAAAGAAAAAGAACATTGAATGAGGGGGCGTGTCCAAACCTTTGATTGGCAGTGTACATTACATCACTTGATATTTGTAAATATCCCACGTGCCTCTGATTCCAGGAAGCATCAGATCTTCTCTTGTAAAACACACAAAAGTCTTATAATCAGGCTGTACTAACCACCTGCGTTTGGTTCTGTTAGAAACATGAGCCTGTGGAGCAAAAACCAAACACATTTACTTCTGTTTGAATTCATAATTACACAGTGGTTCTGTCATTAACCCCATGCAGTGTCCTGGTTTGCCCTGCACGCTCACCAGAACCAACGTTTTTCAGACAAGCTGCTTCCAATTAGCTCCACGGTGAGTCACTCAGAACATCATGCCATTGCAGAGTGAATTATGAGTTAGGGCTCTGTCAACAGCTTATCCTCTCTGAAACATGCGTCTGCCAAAGAAACGCGTCCTGGAAATGTTTGAAACGTAACAGTCGTGATGCTGAAATGGGGTTGATTTGTGTTGATTTAAAATGAAGCTCTATAATAACATCACATTAGACCTGGTTAGATTAAAAAAGAGGAGCAGAGACAGATGCATGCAGCTCAAGAAGACGGGCCCGCAAGAAATACAGGCAAATAATTTAATGTGCAATGTAATGGAGGAATTTTACAGCAGAACATTCCTTGGGGGTGTGATGCTAACTGTAAGCACTGTCCTGTCTGAAGCTCTGTTAGACTTTAATCTGAGGTTTGTTTTAACACAATCTGACCATAAAGAACTGACTTATCTGAACTACAACAGATGAGCTGATCTGTTAAACAAGTCCCTCTCAAATAACATTACAGTCACAAGCTAGCATTAGTATTAGCATTAGCCAACAGTTTTTCAGTGAGTCACTCCCACCTTTTTGTGTAAAATCAAACTCCTACAGTGAGTCATCCCCACTTTTTGTGTAAAATCAAACTCCTAAACAGGACCATGAGCTCGGACTGATCATTTATATCCATTTTGTATTTTTTCTTGAGTTTTCACACCATCTTAAAACTTATTTGAAAGTGTTTGCTAATGTGTGCATCATGTCTCCATGGTAACTTCCAAACATTCCCTCACACACATACATGAAGAACACCCCCAGCCTGGTGTCACTGCAAAGTATCAATTCTTCTATTTTTTTAGTACCTGAACTTTGGCAGATGTATGTGTGTTTATGTGTGTGTGTGTGTTTATGTGTGTGTTTATGTGCGTGTGTGTGTGTGTGTGTGTGTGCGTGTGTGTGTGCGTGTGTGTGTGTTTATGTGTGTTTATATATGTGTGTGTGTGTGTGTGTGTGTGCGTTTATGTGTGTGTTTATGTGTGTGTGTGTGTGTGTGTGTGTGTGTGTGTGTGTGTGTGGCAGTGTGAGCGTACACTATTGTAAGGCTTCCATGTTTGCTCCTGAACAGCTTTGGCCAACCTCCTGAAAGTAACTGTGGAATATTTTAAAGAGCCTATGACAGGTCAGACCAATCATTTTACTAAAGCACAGTTATTACATTTACATTTTTTTCACAGTTTAGCAATTTTTTAGTTTTAACATTTTTGAAATTTTAATTTAATTTAAAATTTTACCTAGCAACCATATTGTACACAGGGCCAAAACTCTAAAACTCTTATGTCACAGAGATTATTATTATTTGACAAACAAAAATAAGAAAACACATTTATTTTGTTGAAATCATGGTTAACGTGTCAGAAAAATGTGTTTCTTGTGTAAATTGTGTCAAATTGTTGGACAGAATTCTCCCAGTGTGATGTCATCAGTGTGATGTCATCAGTGTGTGACACTCTCTAAAATAAAACTCTACTTATTTTCAACACATTTTTCAACTTTTCTTCATAAATGCTGGTTGGTTTAAAACTATAATTTATATTTACAGCAGGTTTAATCCACCATCTTAAATACAAATTAGAGAATCATCAAAACCTCATACACACTTTAAAGGTGCACTATGTAACTTTTCTGGTGAATGGTGTCACCATGGGGAGGTCATTGCTTTAGCAGGAAAGTTCCAAAGTATGAGATAAAACTTACAATTACAAGAGTGCACAAGTATAATGCAAAAAAGATACATTCCTACTGAGTTTTGGGTCACTTCTCCACAGATCTGACCTGTAATTCAGCTTGGTGGCTTCGCCTGTTCATATCCATGGAGATAGCTAAGTTTAATGTCATGCTGTGGAACAATAGAAACATAGCAATAACATCTCCATGGCAAATATAGCGCTCAACTTGGAAAGCACAAACAAATCTGACATGTTATTATCATCAGCCTCAACTTAATATAAACCTGTTACTTCAAAACAGAATAAAAGATTAGTTGTACATCTCTCAAACAGGCTGTTCAAAATGCGCCGTACACTTCCATGACCTGACATAACAGTTTCTAAGCAGGGAAAAAGTTATAATTGTGCATCTCCGGTTTTCCGTATTTTGGCTCGCCGCTGCTGATTAAGGACACTATCTCGGTGTCTGGAGAGTGTTTTGAAGTTGGAGGTGCTGCCTGACCTGGGGTAAACCCGTCCTCCAAACAGTCGGAAGCCAAATGAAACCACCTCCTTATTACAGAGACTTATCCCAAAGGACTCCAGTCAGATAGCGCACTTCCTGCTCATGTCCCATTAAGGACAAGACAGAGACACAACAGTTTTTATGGTATTATTTCTTTTATGGTATTACTTCTTCTCTACTGTGAGCTACTCTCCAACACACTCCCACATCTGCGGAAAAGGAACGGAGGAAAATTGTGCGTCTGGAGCATAGACTGTATATATAAATGGACTCACTTTCTATGTAAAAACTGTGGCCCCTCTCTCTGTAACTGCAGCTGTCACACTTGTCATTTTGGTCTTAAAATATTCCTATTAACCTGCTCTACATGGTCCTGGGGTTTTTATTTCACCATTGTGTTTGTAAATCAAGATATGAACATTAATAATAGACAAATCAGGCGCCTTCTTTCACCGAGGTCGCGCCTGCTAGCTTTACAACAGGTTTGATTGACAGCATTTCTAAGCACTTGCACCGCTGGTTTAGCATGGAGCGGGAAGGGGCGTTACCTTCACCAGCCTCGCTCCGGATTGGCTTTTTGGTTGTTATAATACTGGGATTTCCAAGTATGCCTCCAAATCAGCCCCTATAACTGCTCCAGCCTCGATGAGCTTCATTTGACTGGAGCCCAACGCTGTGGGTGACGTCACACTAACTTAGTCCACTTCTTTATACAGTCTATGGTTAAAATACAGGCGAGTTAACCAAGCTGCTGTCTTTCCAATACAACAACACATTTCCCTGTATCTCACCCAAACGAGGCTTTACTTTAGCAGAGGCTCGTTGGCGGAGTTGATGGTCCACTTCTGACCCAAACAATTACTGCTGGTGTCAATGTGTCATGTTTGGGAATCGGAGCAGAGCCTTCAATGAGACAAGCAAAACAAGGACATACCTGGATGCCGAGGAACTGGGACCAAAGCCACAGCTCTGCAGTGAACTCTACCCCCTTCAGTTCAGATCTTTATATATGATTTTTATGATTTATATGATTTCACATGTGTCTGAAAAAGCACAGAGCCTTTGACTTTGGCAGATCAATAAAAGATTAGGTGGAACCGTCCTGAAGTGCGGCAGGCGTTCACCAGACGTGTCCTTGTCAAATTCCACTTAAAATATTCGCTGCAATATTTTGTTTTGATTAATTGCTATGGCAATGGGGCTCCTTTTTATCACTCTGGGACCATAGTTGGGTTTTGAGCAGGACAGACTCAAGTATTATCTTTATTTATTTTGTCTCCACAGAGCCGTATTGACTTTGAATTTTGAATCTTTGGACTCAAGTCGGATATTATTAAATCTGCGAGCGTGCGTCATCTGGCTGGAGCGTTTTTTCTCTTGTTTTTTTAAGAGCAGATCCCTCGGGTTTTTGCAGTGGACAAGAAACCTCTTTGTTCAAACATGTCACTGATGTCAGTGGGATGAGATGGAGAGATAGAGACGAGGCGAGACGTTATGACCCCGTGTGTTACACCATATTAAAACCAAACAGCCAATTCATGGGTTCAAGCTCCCTGTTTATAGGTGCCATTTTGAGAACTTTCACCAATCAAAGATGTAATATGTTGATTTGAATTGTTAATTGCTATGGAAACAGTGCTCTGAATGACTCATGAATGACAAGAGGGCTTAACTTAAGCCCCTCCCTCTCAGTGTGTAAAACCCTGAGAGGGAGGGAACCCTGTTATCATTGAGTGCACACGCTACATCCAAAACTGGAGTCCGGACTAGACCTGGACCAGGGCTAAACCAGGACTAAGACCTGGACAGGACCAGGGCTAAACCAGGACTAAGACCTGGACAGGACCAGGGCTAAACCAGGACTAAGACCTGGACAGGACCAGGGCTAAACCAGGACTAAGACCCAAGTGTGAACAAAAATAAAAACAAATCTATGTCTCTGTTGGGTCTCAGTAAAAGTCACACTGAAGACTGCTGCAGGTCCATTTAAAACACTTGTGTATTGTTGCATTGCAGTTTTCTTCAGTTTCTGCTTTTTACTGCCCAAAACCACATCACTAAATAATCTAAACTATTTGACAGTACTTTTCCTTTCTCCTGGGCAAACCACAGACTGTATAAAGAAGTGGACTAAGTGAGTGTGACGTCACCCACAGTGTTCGGCTCCAGTCAAATGAAGCTCATCGAGGCTAGAGCAGTTATAGGGGCCAATTTGGAGCCCAGGTCCATATATGGATGCTCACTGAGAGTATCATAGCAACCAAAAAGCCAATCCAGAGCGACGCTGTTAAAGGTAACGCCCCTCCCCACCTGTACCGTTGGTTTAGCAGGGAGCGGGCGCTTAGCAACGCTGTCAATCAAACCTGTTGCTAACAGTAATGAGAGTGACTTCAGGGGAAGAAGGCACCTGATTTGTCTGTTATTAATGTTCATATCTTGTGTTACGGACACAATAGTGAAATAAAAACCCCAGGATCATGTAGAGCGAGTTAATGCGAACATTTTAAGGCCAACGTAGAATAACACAGCTCAGTGGCGTTTATAACCTCAGATCTGTTTGTGTGGCCTTTATGTTCCTTTATGTTCCTCACTCAGACTCGGTACAAAACACATCACCTCCTCCTCCTTTAAAACACAAACATATGTCAGTGATTCCAAAAGTCTAGTAATACCAGTATTTAATGCCTCATTATCCAATTTTTCTTTCATCCCAAATCCCAAAAATGGAACACAAACCGTGCCCCAATCAGGCGAGCACTGGGCTGGACAAAGGAGCCATTCAAGCACTGCATCTGCTGGAGTTTTTCTTCATATTATTTTAAGTCGGCGTGACAGTTTCTAAAGAGGATACAAAGTTTGACCCATCCCCAAGGACTGTAGGGACAACAGTGGTTTAAACCCCCTATGCAAACGATTTATGTAACTTTATATCAATTAAAAAGTAATAACGTTTTAAGCATCTGCTGTTTAAAGGCCCATATGAGGCTCTGATCTTTGTTCTAATGTTGTTTCCTCTTCACAAACAGACCTGGAGTTGTGTTTTGTTTCAGTCACACATGTTTAACACACAAACCCTGCATATTTAGGCTGAGCTCTTCTCTCAAACTGAAAACACTCTGTTCCACCTTGTGATGTCATGTGGTAATACAGAAAGTGCTCCACTGTATTTTTAAACTCCATACACTTTCACTAGAATCATTTGGATCATTTCAGCCCTGGAATTTCCAATCTCTATTGAATTAAGGGTAAAAGGAGCTAGCCCTGGAATTCCAATCTCTATTGAATTAAGGGTAAAAGGAGCTGTTAACTTGAAAACTACCACTTCATGACATCACAAGGTGGAACAGAGCTTTTTGAGCTTTGGAGACGTAGACAGACTAATAATAAAGTGGTACTCAAAAATGTGTGAATGAAACAAAACACGACTCATCACTGGGACAGATGCAAACAAGCGTCATTGCTTGCATTCAAAATACGGAAACGTGCCTACGGGACTTTAAACCGGGACTCAGGGCCTTTTTGTTCTCACACACCTGGGATACTGTCATGAAGTAATTGGACTGTAGGTGGCCGATAGGAAGTCAGCGCAGCTGTTTAAACCTTGGTCTGGAAAAAGAATCTATTAAAATAAATAGTTCAAGACCATTTTGGAATCGGATTATTACACAGGAGGAAGTATGTATTTGTGTGTGTGTTTATGTGTGTGTTTGTGAGTGTTTGTGTGTGTATTTGTGTTTGTGTATTTGTGCGCGTTTGTGTGTATTTGTGTGTATTTGTGTTTGTGTGTGAAAATCGAAAAGCGAATGCTGAGTCATAAAAGTAAAGTGCAGAGTCTGTGGTAATGCAGCTCCACCCAGTCATAAAACTGTCTAAAGATTTCTTATTATTAAGAAATGATTATTTGTATCACGATAATGTTAAAATAAATCATGATTAAATGTTCTACCCATTTGTGACCCATTTGTGACCTCACTTACAGGATCCCAGTTCTTCTCGGAACAAAAAAAAAAAACGTTGGTAAAAGGTCACATTTTTATACAGCACTTTATATCAAGGAACCACTCACCCATTCACACGCACACATTCATACACCAGTGTACACAGACACTGAAGGAGAGGGGAGTTAAGTGTCTTGCCCAAGGACACAACAACAGCATTCATCTGTGTTTATGTTGAGAGTGGGATTCGCACCGCCAACCTTCAGCTCAGTGGACACTCAAACAATTGTACTAATGTCGCCCACTAACTGTAAAAAACTGAAAAAAAAATATTTATGATTTATAACAAAAGAAATTTGAATTCTGTAAATTGGACAGAAAAAAATACAAAAAGACAGAATCCAATTTCCTTCTGCA
This sequence comes from Periophthalmodon schlosseri, assembly GCA_000787095.1. Taxonomy (NCBI): domain Eukaryota; kingdom Metazoa; phylum Chordata; class Actinopteri; order Gobiiformes; family Gobiidae; genus Periophthalmodon; species Periophthalmodon schlosseri. Next base: position 8,898 of record JACM01013102.1, read on the forward strand.
GTTAAGCCTCTGATTTAAGCCTTTATTTCTGTGTAGATTTTGACTTGTCACTTATTAATAGAATTTGTTGTTTTTCCCTCAAATATAATTTAATTTAATTTAAATTCTCTCATATCAAGTAAAAAATCTTACCAAAATCCTGCCAGAAAAATAACTCCTTTGTCTTGAGCTGAACTGAAGTTTCCCTGATAATGTTTTACTCTTAGGCCTTGTTTATATAGGAGAATGGAGTCTTTTTATAATGGAGTGTTTTTATAAGTAACCAATGAACAGCTTTTAAAACCTCCTCGCCACGAGCCAACTCCAAGTAAAGTCTAATACTGTGGGCTGGCGTTAATGTAGGCCCCCTGGTGACTATCTGATGTAATAACAAGCACTCAAAATCTGGCCTGTCTGCAGAAAAACTGCTCATCAGTAGTTTAGACGTGCATTTTAATATGGCCATTTTTTCCACGGCCATTTTTTCCACATAAATGGTTATGGTCACATTTTATACAGTGCTTTTCCACCTTCAAGGCTCAAAACTCTTTACATCAAGAAACCACTCACCCATTCACACAGACAAGTGTCTTGCCCAAGGACACAATGCCAGCATTCAATGAGGTTTACGTCAAGAGCGGAATTTGAACTGCCAACCTTCAGATCAGTGGACAAACGCTCTACTGACTGAGCTATCCTTATCTGTATGTCTATAAAAACTACATAAACATGACTGGAGGAATTGAACACACTGGAGCGATTTGCAAACACAGAAATGTGACGTAGAATTTTGAAATTAAGTCATGACAGAACTTAAACATGGACTTGTCATAACATCTGAAATCACGTGAGATTTTCAGATTAGCGTAAACAAGCAGAAGTAATCGTGTTGTTCCTTCCATCAGTGTGAATGACATCAGGACGTAGCGGACATTTTGCGGCGAACTGTGGCCCCTCTGTTCAAAGTCATTTTCCCCTGATTTTCTACTTATTAACGTAATGGCCTCCAATTTATGCCCAGATATTGAGCTGTGGAAGGAAATACTTCACATTTTTCCAGTAAATGGTCTCCAAAATAGTTCCAACTGGTTTTAATATGACTAACTCTCTTTTTTTTTTTTTTTTATACTACTTTTTACGTTTCATTTACACACAGAAGACATCAAATACATGATGTAAGATGTATGGAATTATGTAGTAAAGAAAAAAATAACTCCTAAATTCTCAAAGTAGCCACCCCTATATACACCCATATGTCTTGCTTCATATAGTTGATGTCTTCTGTGTGAATAAAATGTAGGAAGTAGAATGAGAGGATGTGTCCAAGCTTTAAAGCCCCACTATGTAACTTTCCTAGAGGTTTGCTTGTCCACACTTTAGATGTCAATGATTTGCCTAGACACAGTATGGCATTTAACTTATTTATTTCCATAGAGACAAGAGGAGGTGGTGGAGGAAGTGTCTGGGGTGAGGAACTCTGCTGCCCCCGTGACTCAGCCCTGGACAAGAGGACGGAAATGACCTGGAGGCATCATGTTGTAGTAAAAAGTAAAAATCAATCTGTGGAGAGGCGAGGCCACACGTTTGTATATATATATGTATGTTTTTAAAGCTATTTTCGAGCAATAAAATGCCTGTTATTGGAGAGAGATAATTTTACTACTGCGGAACATTTTAAGCAAAGTAATAACATCTCCATGAAGACAAGAAGGTGGTGGACACCCAGCAGAAAAATAGTATTCTGTCACCTGGACAAAACGTTTTTAGAGTGAAG
>KN474809.1:0-38809 GCA_000787095.1 Periophthalmodon schlosseri
CGGCCCGCCACTGATGCTATTTTCTGATCTATGTTTTCATATAAAACATACCCGGACTTCTTCTCTCAAACGGAAAACATTATGTTCCACCTTGTGATGTCATATGGTAATATGGGAAGAGCTTCACTGTGTTTTAAAACTCCATACAATTTCACTAGAATCATTTGGATGAGATGGTGGACAACGCTCCATTGGCTAGTTAGGTCAGATCTGTGGACAAGCTACCCCTCAATAAGAAATAAAACACGTGCAATTGAATAAATGCAGGTTAACTCTCTAGCATACTGTGAAACATTTCAAGCAAACACCATGGTGCAGGTGGCAGGCCCAGCACCATAAAAGTCACAGTGTGCATTAAAGAGAATATTGTAACCTTCCCAGTTAAATGTGATTCTTCAAAAGACTGCGGAGGTGCTAGGAAAGTAAAGTTTGAAAATCATCCAAATGTAAGTATTAGAGCTTACATTTAGACACTAGATTGAACGTAGAAAAAGTGCGCGGGGTGGTTCCATTAGACATAGTGCTAGTTGAGGATGTGGGCTGACTGAGCATGTTAGTGACTGATGTGCTGCTCACAATACGCCTGATTGGACAGACAGCTGTGTGGGGCATCTCATCCGGATACATTTAAGCAGGTGTACAGAGCTGGGCTTATGCTGCCTCTTTAGATGTGTTGACTACAAGACGTGATGCTAATTGAGATTTATTGCTCTAGTTTCACCTGGAACATTCCGTTATAATGGTGGTGCGTGTATGGTGTTCCAAGCAGAAGGTATAAGTTGTTTATGCACTGGAGTACTGCTTGGAAACTTGGCCAACCCTGTTTAAAATAGTTATTCTCTGTTTGATAATCCCATCCTTACAGTCATGAAGCAAAAGCTGGGCAACACAAATGATCAAATTCATAATGAGAACCACAACCAATACATTCATCACACATGTTTAACGCACAAACCCTGCATATTTAGGTAGAGTTCTCTGAAACAGAACGTTTCTGTTCCACCTTGTGATGTCATATGGTAATACATGAAGAGCTTTACTGTGTTTTAAAACTTCATACACCTTCACTAGAATCATGTAGATGATTTCAGCCCTGGAATTACCAGTCTCTACTGAACTAAAAGTATAAGGTAGCTGTTAACTTGAAAACTACCACTACATGACATCACAATGTGGAACAGAGGATTTTCAGCTTTAGAGATTTAGACAGGCTAATATTAAAAGATTGCTCAAACAAAACCAGCACAGTGTGATTGCCCCTTGAGACTACTTTTAAGGAACCATTTTTTTCTCGCCCCAGTAGAGATATATATTGTAAAAGCAGCTCTTAGGGTCAAGGTAGGACTGCTGTCTGCCATGTGCATCTACTAACAAAGCCCTTTTATTGGCTGCGAACCAGGAAGTAATGTTGGTGCGCTGATAGCATGCTAGTGGTTGTTAACAGCGGTATTATGGAAAAAAATCAGGTACAGTGTCTTTTTTTTTTTTTACAGTGTAACATTGAAATCCACTGTTACATATTCAGCTAATGTTGATGTAAATGTAATGTAAAGTTGTTAATGGAGTTCAATTTTAGACCACATACCAAGTACTTTCCACCTTGATGTAACACAAATATAAATCAGAAATATCCTTTTATCTATTCCGCACCCACAGTTTAAAAAGTCACGGTGTTCTGTCTCTTGAATAGCCTATATTTCAAATCTCACAAAAGCTACCCAACCATTAACCAAGAGTCACTTCTCAAGTGTCTGAAATGAAGATTATTAACTGAAGGACTGGATAATCACAAGGCATCGTCTTTCAAAAAATATATATAATGAGTGACAAAAAGTAGTCAAGGTCAGAATGCGGCTGCACTAACACCTGCTTAAATGGTGAAGACACCGTTGTACTGTCTGAACGGTTTTGCCTGGACAGGGTTAAGTCCAAACGGTCGATATACACTGCAGGTTGCGCACATTGATCTTTACTTATTACGTTGTACAATGGTTGTCCTCGTGTTGCCATTTGGCCAGCCTGCCGTCAAATCTGCTGCAGCGTGCATCCTGTCAGATAACACAGCCGAGCGCCTTTCAAAGAGCTGCATTGCTCAAATCAATGGAAATGTTTTCTTTTTTTTTTAATAAAGTTTCTATCAGACATTTGTGCTCAAGTAAGTGGGTCAGTCAACTTATAAAGACGAGGTAAAAGTAGTCAGTGTTGTTTTTGTTGTTTTGTTTTGCCACCTGGAATAGTACTGGTGTAGGTTTTGTTTTATTTATTTATAGTGAAAGAAAAATTCAGTTCTGTCAACTGGGCAAAAAGTTGTAGGAGTGAAGATGTTTCGCTGCTAATCCAAGCCACTTCTTCACTGTTGGTGGACACTGCCTTGTATCTATGTGGTCAGAACTGAAGAAGCGGCTGGGATGAGCAGCGAAATGTCTTCACTCCTACAACTTTTTGCCCAGTTGACAGAACTGAATTTTTCTTTCATTATGGATCATACCTGGACGACTGATGGATTACAAAGACATTTATTTTTATTTATAAAACACAAAAAAAAGACATCGATAGGGTCATAAAGTCACAAGAAATCTGTGTTTGACAAGTTTAGGTTCAGACGAGAGATCCAAGAAGTGTGCTAAAGTTGCAACCTTCAAGTTTCTGCCAAAAATTGTGCTCAAGAAAGTGGGTCAGCCAACTTTAGTAACAAAGAAGAGGTCACATTTTGGTGGTGAATATTTGTTTTGCCACCTTGAATAGTACAGGTGTAGGTTTGGTTTAGTCCTGGTTTACTCATGTTTAAGGTCGTTTTCACACATGTTACTGTGCTCTGTGGACCCACCTCTGTGCGCACTAGATTTTGTTGTGTTTACTTCACTTTTGGACGGATGGCACAGATTGGCAGCCTCCCTACTGTCAAGCTATCTTCAACTGTGGTAATAGTAGTTTAGTAGAATGAATAATGCACAAAATTATAAAACGAGCGTCTGGAAAATCGCTATATAAGACTAAAGTAAAAGAAAATTTCAAATCTGTCAACTGGACAAAAAGGTGTAGGACATTTTGCTGTTCATCCAAGGGGCTTCTTCAGTTCTGGTCAGATCACTGGTGGACACTGCCTTATATCTATCTGAAAGGGAGGAGCTAGCTACACTGAAGCTAGCATACCTATTGTTTGCTTCTTCACTCCTTGTCCAGTTGACAGATTTGATTTTTTCTTTTACCATGCCTCATACCTGGACGACTTAGGGATTACACGGAAAATGAATGCATTATTATTATTATTATTACTACCTGGTATTGTTTAGCCGTGGTCAACCAAAGGACAAGACCAGAGGACAAGAAATATGTTCAACTTGACACCTTTTTTTTTTCTTTTTACAAAGTTTCTTCCAAAGAATAGGTCTAAAGTGGGCCAGTCAACTTTTTAATACAAGGAGGCAGAGATAAAAGTAGATCAGCTTAAAAAGACTTCTGGGTTGACCTACACGTTTATGACAAAGAACATATTTTTTGTGGGAATACGTACAAATCTTAATCCTGGTCGTCTCAGCTCTTAAGCACCTTTACTTTACATGCTGACCTGTACAGTTCTGATCGTTCGCTCGGAGAAGATTAAATTGCCTTGACTTTTAAAGATGAAAAAGGGACAGGAGGTAATTATGGTAGGCACCCCAGACAGCATGATTTAATATAGCGAATTATCAGTTCCAAGCTGGTTTTTGTACAGATGGATGGGTGAAATTAAAGAACGGTTCAAGTGAAGTGTGTGGGCTTCCGATGATTCAAATTTTCAAGCAGATTTTGTGCATTTGAGTTTTTAGTTCATTTATCTGTGAAGGGTTTTTGCAAAAAAAAAAAAAAAAAAAAAAAAAAAAAAAAAAAAAAAAAAAAAAAAAGTCCAAATAAGTTAACTTTTTATGTAATTTTGGATTTTTTAAATTTTATTTTATTTTTTTTAATTAAGATTTATTGTAATATTTTAACAAAATTAATTAAAACAGAACTTTTTCAAGGTTAATGGAGTGAATGGAAGCGAGTGATGGTACTGCAATGGTACAGACATTTTGGATAAAAATGGTCACTTCTCTGAGGTTGGGAGAAGTGGGTCTTTCACATTAAATACTATAGCGACTTATGGTACAATACATGATAAATATTGTAATACAATACTTTTTGGGGGTCAGTATTTATTGTGGGTACATTTTTCTTGCACCAGTGGGAAAATTTTGGTTATTTTTTTATACTATGATGAGATTTAAGATGTAGAGTGTGCATTATAGACACAAACTAACTTTATTAGCATATTTGTAGCATTTTGTTGCATTGCAGTTTGTGTTTTTTTTTAACAATATTGTACATTAAGAATACTTTTTGTGAATAATTCTGCCTTATCGTTATCGTTTATCGTCTATATTTACTTCAGCAATATATCGCACCTAATTTTGTTATCACGACAGGCCTAGGAAGAAGGTTATGAACTTAGGAGGAAAAAGTAAAATTAATTGGCAGGTAAGTCTTTCTTCTTTCCTTTGATATAGCAAGTCATTGGCCTTTTAATGCGAGGTCACTTTAGATCAACCTCTGTATCTTGGGATTAGTACATATTCCCCATACCTTTGAGACATTATAGCTGGATTTAGTATTCAGTAATTGGTGGTTACAGCAATAGCCTTTTTAGTACTCATTTTTTTACATAATGTTTCGTTTTATGTGCATTCTCATTGCCTAGCTCAAAAGCATTACCTCGCTTGACCAGTAATAACAGACTAAACCATGCTATTTAATTTTTTTTCTTTGTTCTATTGATTCTTTCACCGAGCCAAATGACTATATTCTTTTGTGCAATATTAAACTCTTTTCAGACAGATTATCATTATACACCATTAGTGCCAACTTACTGACAGCTTATATACAGTATTTTTCTCTACTTTGTGGTTTTGGAACTTTCCCTGCTGTGTCGAGTGATTACATTTATCCAGGTATGAAACAACGTGGGATGTATTTAAGGTTATCGCACAAATGAACTGAAGTGATAAAAAGCTTGTCATGTGGAGATGAACTGTTCACAATGGGTTACAGCAGCAGGTCAGACCACTTAAATAGAAATTCCCGAAGCAGCATAAACCAGGATCAATCCCCGTGGGTAACAGAGAAGCCATCTGTGCTCACCTCCCATCTCTGTACCCACTGCATTCCCGTTTTGCGCCTTTAAGAAAGCGGGTGTCTGAGTTGGATGCCTGGAGCGGAGAGGTACAACATTCATCATAGACGTGGTGGTGGTCAGCCTAGGTGCATGTGTGAATTTGTGTGTGTTTTTGTCTTCACGCATTAGGACAACTTTGTAAAGGGGTAATCTAGCTTCTCCAGCCCTCCCTCCCCCTATGCAGACACACACACACACACACAGACCAGAGGGTAAGGCTTCATTACGATCACCAGCTGGAAAGACACCTCACTCCATCCATCACACCACTGCAGCTTGGGAGAGCAGATAGGACACACACAGGCACTGGTTCAGCACAGCAGCCAGCACACGCTTCCACTATTTAACTTGTATTTTTACTTCAATCGTGTGTATAAATATATTGGCGGTATTCTGTATTTTAATGCGATGTTGGTAACTGTTTGCCTAGCAAGTCCGGAATGATCCATCCATCCATTAGCAGTCTAAGCAGGGACTCCGAGACTTCCCACATCCCAGACACTTCCTCCAGCTCCTCCAGTAGGACCCCAAGGCGTTCCCAGGCCAGCTGAGAGACATAGTCCCTCCAGAATGATATCTTTGTATTTATTTTTTTCATACAGAGGGATCAGTCTGGTCACCACTCCCTCCATCGTGCTTCGAGCCACACACCAAACACTTCCAATCAGATTTGTTTATTTCAGTGACGCATGCAAACTAAAGGAGCTCATTGGTCACCCATCATTTAGAACTAACTTCTCTCACCTCAGATTAACAGTTTAGTTTAGTTGAGGTCAGTGCTCCGCTCACTGATTCTACAGAAATACACAATGAATTCCCTGTGATATGTTTTCCTTGTACTGTATTTTCCGGACTATAAGTCGCACTTTTTTTCATAGTTTAGCCGGGGGTGCAACTTATACTCAGATGCGATTTATATGTGAAATATAATGGGTTTTTTTCTTCATTATTATGCATTTTTTGGCTGGTGCGACTTATACTCCGGTGCAACTTATACTCCGAAAAATACGGTAAGCAGCCATATTTGTTTTGTGATGGACGGGCTGTGCGTGTCCCTGATTGGCCAATCCACCTGTCAATAATACCCATCTGAATTTTGGGAGATACAACCAGTGACCAGATTCATGTTTTGGCAAAATATTGGAGAAGTGTATTCTGGGCCACAGGCACGGTAAATGCCGATAAGTTAACTGAATGTGGTGCGCAACCGTAGCTATAGAGCATTTAGAAGGAACATGAAGTAGCATTGGACCTTATAGGACTGGTTAAAAAAATGCAGTGTGAGCGTAGACTGTATAGTGAAGTGGACTGAGTGAGTATGGCATCACCCACAGCGTTTGGCTCCAGTCAAATGAAGCTCATCAAGGCTAGCAGTTATGGGGCCAATTTCGAGTTTAGTTCCACATTTGGAATTCCGATCGCGAGTATCATAGCAACCAAAGAGTCAATCCAGAGCGAGGCTGATGAAGGTATTGGTTTAGCAGGGAGCAGGCGCTTAGCAACGCTGTCAATCAAACTTGTTCTTAACACTAGTGGGAGCAATGACGGAGAAAGAAGGCGCCTGATTTTTCTGTTATTAATGTTCATATCTTGATTTAGGGACAAAAAAGTGAAATAAAAACACCAGGATCATGTAGAGAGGGTTAAGACGAACATTTTAAGACCAAAATGACAAGGCTCACTGCAGCAATTACAGAGGGAGGGGTGAAAATGTTTCAGTGTAAATTGAACTGGAGCCAGAGTCGATGGAGCTGGAAGTGCGCCCATGAGCTCGTCCTATCTGGAACGCGGTAGCTAGCACACTAGCTATGTCCATTTATATATACAGCCTATGAGCGTGAGTCCATCAGTGATCAAATGTGTGGGTAAATGCTTATCTGCTGAACAACAAGCCAAAAATAGATTCATTTTTCAACATTAAGGGAATTTACATTAGTTGCCTCAGTTATTTTATCAGTGGGAATTAATGAACAAATAAATGTAATGTCCTTTAATTACTGCAGACACGCTGTCTCATACTTTTGCGTGCTGCCATGGCGCTGTTGTCAACTTGAGCTCAATTAGTTCATCATCAACAACATATACACATTACATTATATGGTCAAATGAAATGGCCCAATAAATATTCTGCAAATACATATGTTGATCATCACTGCATGTCACATTGTATTGAGTGTATTTTATTACTCATTTACTTGAAGTACATTTTTATTGTACTAAGGCATTGAACTAATTGTATTTTGTGTTTTGAGATTTTTATACTACTAATACTAATGATAAACTAATATCTGGAGCTGAACTAAACTAAATGAAAAAATAAATGAATAAAAATCACCTTGTCCTTAACTGACTTTGTTCAGATAAAGTGTGAAAGTTTCTCTGTCACAATGCAATAGATTTATGTAAAACAGCTGACCTATTCTGGGAGAAGTATCGCTCTCATTCAGACTCCATCTTACATGAAGGTCAGAATGTTAGACTGTCCTACTTTCTGAAAGAAGCCGGCCGTGTGTCTGGTGAGTTTAGTGAAGTTGAAGAAATAAACCACAGGAAGCCACATGGGCTGTACCTCTGCTTAAGCCTCAGGGCCGTATCTTGCCTCCGGTCTTAAGGCAGCAGTAGCATTAGCCAGATAATCTGCAGAGAGTGTGGGGCGTGGAGCTGTAAACAGGTGTGCTGTGCCCAAATATCAGGTGGAGTGGAGCACATTGAGGGTGTGGCGCATTCAATGAATTGCCAGAATCGTTAAATATCAAACTATTCCACTGAAAAACATAACGTGTAACATACTGAAGGTCAGGTACAGTGCCAAATGTTTGCAGAGAGCACGCACACACATAGAACCACGAATTGTTGGCTACTTCTAGTTGTGATACAGAGGCAGTGGTGGATGAAGTACTCAATTTTGTTACTTAAATAAAAGTACAGATGCAGAGGTAAAAAGAGTAAAAATAAAATTATCACATGAAAAAATCTACTTAAGTGAAAGTATTTAAGTAAGTGTTTAAAAATGTACTTTTAGAGTAAAAAGTAAAAGTATTTTACACAAGTGTTGTTAATTTGTTTAAGTGTTAAATGCAGTGATATAGATAAAAAATAATACATATTTTGGTCAACAGTAACAATACAAATCTCTTAGTTTCTTAGTTTTTCCTCATGAATTTTGTGTATTTATTTTTGTTTGCTCAAAGCCGAAGCTTGAACTTGAAAACGTAAGGATGTTACCGTGAACATGGTAAAAATAACCCCTGAAATCATATGAAAAGTGCTTTTTACTTTTCAGTCCTGTTCAAAAATGTAGTGGAGTAGAAAGTACAGATACCTGCTTTTAATTGTAGTGAAGTAAAAGTAAAAAGTATCCACTGTAAAATGTACTTAAGTAGATTTTTAGGCATCTGTAATTTACTTAGGTGAAGTAAAGTAAAAAGTATCCACTGTAAAATGTACTTAAGTAGATTTTTAGGCATCTGTAATTTACTTAAGTACAGTACTATACTACTTGTACTTCGTTACCTTCGACCACTGTACATACACCTGACGTTCTGTAAGACTGGTGTCTGTGGCTAAAGAAAATGAAGTGCAACACGGGTTGGTTTGTACTGGCTGGTTAGTAGTTTGGAAATATCAGGTGCAGTAGTGGGGCAGCAGTGGCTCTAGTGAATTCTGTTGTTGTGTACTTAGGCAAGACTCTTCACCCACCTTGCTTAGAATGAGTGATGTGTGTGTGAGTGATTGGTGGTGATTGGAGGGAGCGATGGCACAGATTGGCAGATTGTCTTGCTTCAGTCTACGCCAGTGGCTACAGCTACAGCTTACCTCCACCAGATGTGCTGTGAACTACATATTTCATTGTGACATCCTCTGTCTAATTTAACACACACTGAGGGACCTGACTGCAAACCTTGCCCAACCTCAACAGTGCCATCGTACATTTCTATTTGTGTTAGATACCAGGTATAAAAATCAAATTTGCCAAAAAAAAGAGTGTGGAGAGTGAAAATTCAACTTCATTCTGCTGCTAATAAGGTAGGTTCGTTCTGCTCTTGAGCTCCAGACCAAAAACAATAATTTGTTCCTTTGTCCATTATTGACTTTAAAAATACAACTAATTTTTATAATGACTTTCTTATTTCAAGTACATTTCACAACCTTAATTACAGGGTTTGCAGGGCTGTAATGAACCGGGTGGAAGCTTAAGCCATGTGCCAATAATATCATCCACAAGACAGAGGAGCTCAAGCCCAGACTTAAGCCATGTAATCAGACAGATATTCTTGACAGATGAATGCATTCAGTACCAACTCATTTACGGGTGGGTTTTGTTTGTTGTTTTTTGGTAAAATTCAGCCTTCTATTGTGCTGTGCTTCTTCAACACATCACTCACATAAGCCCTTGAATAGATTTTTCAATTGCAAACTGACCCAATTCTGACAGACGAAAACACGAGATGCACTACAAGCCAATTTTGGCACGCTCACAGTTTCTCAAATTGACTGGATCAGAGCAACAGGAAAAGTAGAGCATGAACATCTGGCTTCTTTCAGTGACAGAATAGCTCTCCATGCATCTTGTGTGTATGTTGGCTGTGTTTTATATAAATGTTCCCCTTGTTCAATCCACCTTGGCTACACAATTGGGTGTAATGTTTTGAATAATGGAATCATCATTGGTGGGGATGACATCTTACACCAGCAGACAAGAAAGCAATACACAGGTGGTTGGAAAAATGGGCTCGGGTCTGGCACATATATCATCCTGATGAGATTTCTGGATGAAAGAGGGAGAAGGAGAGGAGAAGGAGGGCCTGCTATAGTTGAATGATAGTGAGGCTAAATGTCTAAAGGTTCTCAAACTATTCACTCTGAGTAGCACCAGGAGATGGGTATATTCCATGGTACCATCTTTAAGAAGACAAAATGATCATCAATGTGGAGACTTAAAGGTCCTATATTACGCAAAATTTAGCTTTAAGCCATGTTATAATGTTACCTCATCAAAAACATCCCTGGAGTTGCGTTTTGTTTCATTCTTTATTATTAGTCTGTCTGCATCTCCAAAGCTCAAGATGCTCTGTTCCACCTTGTGATGTCATGAAGAGGTAGTTTTCAAGCTAACAGCTACTTTTTACCTTAAGTTCAGTAGAGATGGGCGATTCCGGGGCTGAAATTATCCAAATGATTCTGGTGAAGGTGTGTGGAGTTTAAAAACACAGTGGACTTCCTGCATTACCACATGACATCACAAGGTGGAACAAAGTGTTTTCTGAACTCAGCCTAAACATGCAAGGTTTGTGTATTAAACATGTGTGAATGAAACAAAACACAACTCCAGGTATGTTTGTGATGAGGAGACAACATTATAACATAGATCAGAAAATAGCCTAATATGGGCCCTTTAATGTCGGAGTAACATTCAAGACTCAATCTAGCCGAGACTTAAGAACAGCTAAATCCTGTTCAAACTGGGAAATAAACTAAAGTGGGAATAAAGCACCAGAACCCATAGGTAGCTGATTTACTATGGAAAGTCTGAAAACTAATCCAAGAAGCTTAAGAATGTTTAAAAAATGAGACAAACGTATCCACTTAAGCCAGGCTTATGAAGTTAGCCAGTTGGGTGGATTTTCCCTCCGGTTACTACATGGTTAGATTTGATGCTAATGCAGGTGTAACAAAAACTAACTGAAACTGAAAAGAGGCAAGCCAGGATTAATTGGAAGTAAATAGGGCAAAATCATGTGTAAATCAGCTCTAAAGTTGGACTAAAACTGCCAGGAGAAGCCTCTGAATCACAAGTGCCCATACAACAGCGAGAATCACAGGTCTGGTGCAGAATTCTTCCATTGTTTCAAGCTGAAGCCTTCCTCTGTTCACCCATTCTCTCCTCCAATCCCAAGTGTTGAAAATGACCCAAAGCTGAACTCGTAAATTACCAGCACGCTCTTCGACACAACGGCATCTAATTAAAAGGGAAAAGAGAGGCAGGAGTGAGAAGAGGCAGGCAGGGAGGTGAGTGTGGATAGGCTGAAATACCAAAGGGAGAGGCGCGGCACGTACCAGGGCTTTCTCACAGTTCACAAATAATGTACGCTTCCAGAAATAGGCCAGTGTTTGAAACTGTGACTCAGCAGATTGTCTGACATTCAGAAAACTAACAGTGATAACCTTCACAAAACTATTATAGTTTGATAGTAAAGTTTTCACTCGGATTCAGGTTTTCAAGAATGTTTGATAGAGATGGATATATAGAGCACTGAGGATTTCAGACACGTGGTCCAGAGTAAAAAAAAAAAATTGGCAAACAATATATATAAAAAAAAGAGAGGCCCTTAACCTATTAGCAGATGGTACAGTTTCCAATATTATTCAACAATCAAATCACTAGTGATGTGACGTTGGCTCTTTTGAACATTTCTTAACATGAACGGTTGGAACCGTATCTCATTTTTTAAAAGAACCAAATCTTTTTCTTTCTAATTTTTATGCATTTTTATTACACACACTCACTCTCAGTTTGAACCATTTTAAACAGATCTGAGCCTTGGTCATTTCTCTGTGATTAGTTTGTAGATAAAATGAGTTCTCACACTGGCTTCTGTCAGGTAAATAGTAAAAGAGCCAGTCTTTAGAACGGCTCTTTGAAATTAATGGATCCAAAAGATTCGGATCCCATAAAAGAGCCAAAAATCCCATCACTAAATATCACCACATTTTCTGATTTAATCACTAAATTCACCACATTTTCTGATTTATGGTGCATAAATGTATACATTTCTTCTTTTTTTATCATTAGTATCATTAATTGCACACAAGCTTACAAACACTCACAGGGGACAGGTGTCAGAAACTATATTTTATGAAAATAAAATACAAAGTAAATAAATGATAACAGCATTCGAGCATCCCTTCAAAACAACAGTGTTTTGAAATCAGGTGGGAGGTGGTTCTAGCCGTGTTCTTTTTTTTGCAATAATTTTTATAATATATCATTTTTTTTAATTTGTATAATAGCAAAATCAAGATTAAAAAAAAAAAGAATCCCGAGCTCATACATTACATTTCTGAAAACTTGCAGTGCAGTGTATTTACTCTTGAAGACCCAAACAGTTCACTGGCACCGGCCCATCTGGGGCTTTTTTAACACAAGTCTTACATTCATTCAAGATTTATCAAAGTTTCTTTATTTTCAGGACCTCCCCAGAGTCCGAGTTGTAGAAGGCACATCTTGGTTTGTGAAATCAGCCCAAACTAGATATGGTTATTCACCTTATTTCTGTCATTCATCGAAGGTGTGAATCTTTTGCAAGTTTCTGCTTTCCTGTCCTTTGCAGTTACACGATGATCCCTTGTTGAGTGCTAATTTGACAACAAGAGAAAGTGTTCTTGTGATATTGTAGTGGAACAAAAGGTCCAAATTAACAATAAGAGCCAAACAAAAAGCAAGTGATGAATCCAAACCAGTGAATTCAAACTACACCGACATAGCTGGCTACACTGAAATAGTCCTAATCTGAGTCTGCATTTGTTCTTGTAGATGCATTTTTTCTCCTCTTTTTAATTGCGTCGCCTTGACAACCCGAACAATGCTCAAAAGCTCTTTCGGCTGCAACGTTGGCTGAAAATGATTTTCTCCATCATGCATTTATAAGCAATTAGTGAGACAGACAAGGAATTTAGCTTAAAAACCCGGAGTATCGCTCCTGCTTTCGGAAAATTGAGTTTTGAGTGAGAGGTGGGGTGAGCGAATGGTGAGGAATTTTAATGTCGAGTTGAAAAAGGCAAAACGAAAATGCCTGAAAAGAGGTTGAAGGACAGATAGGAAAAAGGAACATAGGAATGACAATTGCTTGCTGAAATGTGACAGTAGGCTTGCAAATGTTTAGACTAAGTGATGACTTGTTTGTTAAGGGGGTTATATTGTGCCAGCAACAAGCGAACAAATAAATGAGGTATTTCTATGCCTTATGACTTGCAATCTATACTTCCCTTTGTCAAGCTCTCTATAATAATACTGTGATTCTCTGGATATCTATAGCTTTCTCTCATTCCTTTCATAAGCCTGAGTATTGTGGTCTCATTGCACCGTTGTTGTTGTTGTTGTTTGAAATAAGCCCAACCCACTTTGGACGTGAAGCTGAACATTGGCTATGGTGTAAGGCTTAAAGGAAATACAAGAGAGAAAATCTGACATTTAAGTTCATAGACATTGACAGACTTTGGTTCTAACACAGTGTACAAGCAGGTCCTTGAACTGTGGAAGGCTGCCAGAATACACAGGCACTGTAACATGAGGAGGACACGCAGACTCAGGGAGAATCACTCACACAGAGTCACTGAGACGAGGAATTGAACCTACGATCTTCGCTGAAAGGCAAGAGCTTAGAGCAGTCCTGATTTTGACCAGCAAACACATCTAACCAAAGCAGATGCGATGCTAACTAATTATAGACCGAATGTGGATACAACTAATTGAACTCAATATTTCTCCTTCTAAATCTGTCAACATAACTCATCTCCAGAAAACTTTGATAAAAAACTCTAATCTGACAAACTGAGTAGTGAGAGCAAAGAGGGTAGACACAGTCAGAGACGAGATAATGCCAGTGGGAGCCAGGTGCATGCTGGGATGTCTGCCTGTTTGGAATAATGTGCACAGCCTGGCAAATGCCTCCATCATGAAAACATGACAATGTCAAATTGCCTCCCCTGGCACACAAATGGCACTAGATCATCTGTGTTCTGCACGAGATGTTCCTGAAAGGACAGAGAAAAGTAATTTGAAGTTCTGAAGTACTTCGGAGTGTGAACGTACTACAGCAACAACTTCATTTTCACTAATATAATTGTTTGAAGCTGCGGTGGTTCATCTGGCAGAGTGGCTGTTGAGAATCTTTGCTCTGGCAGAGCAAAGTGTGGAAGAGCGATAACAATCTTTCATTATGGAGGTATTATGTTTATTTGGAGGTGACAGTCAAACACACCCAAGCTCATTTACACTCTATGCTGGAGGCAGCTCAGAAATAGACTGAACTTATCAATCCTATCAACGTGATGTGGAGAAGTGTCTGTCAAAGCTACCTATCTTTTAACCTGAGAACAATGTAAGCGTTTAGCGTAGTCACTTTCATTTATGTTTCCGTTGTAATGCTCACGGCTGTCAGGTAGAGTTCAACCTCACAGGAACAGGCAAAGAAACTTGAATTAATGATGGGCCTATTAACTCCACAGTGTAAACAGTGTAACAGCGTAAACAGCAGTGTACTCAGTTATGTTACTTAAATAAAAATACAGGGGCAAAAGATTACTCAAGTAAAAGTAAAAGAATCATATGAAAAAATCTACTTAAGTAAAATTACTGAAGTACCTGTTTAAAAATGTACTTTAAGAGTATTTTTGCAGAATTTTTTTTAGAACAATTAAAGCATCACATGTAGTGATTTTGATACAGAATTTAGCTGATTTTAAGTGATTCAAAAGATTAGAAGATAATTTTTCTATCTATTTTTGTGTATTTGTGTATTTCAAAGTTGGGATTATTCATATAAATTAAATGTGCTAAAAATAAAGTTTCAGCCATTTCAGCAGGTCTCAAACCATAAAGAAAAGTACTTTTTACTTTTTAGTCCAGATCTAAAATGTAGTGGAGTAGAAAGTACAGATACATGCTCTTAAATGTAGTAAAGTAAAAGTACAAAGCATCTACTATAAAATGTACTTAAGTAAAGTACAGATACCTGCAAAATTCTACCTAAGTATTGTACTTTTACTTTTGTACTTCGTTACCTTCCACCACTGGTAAACATAGACCCTATCACAAACATATTAGCTGGAGCAAAAAAAAAACAAAAAAACTCTCTGACAATTGCATTATTACACAGATTTATGAGCACCGGTTGCTACATCTGGCGAAGGAACGATCAAAATTAGATCAAATCAAATTTACACAGTGTAATCCTGATTAATGTCCAATGTCCCTTTTCAAATAAATAAATAAATAAATATCACAGTTGAAACATGTACTACTACTACTACTTTGCCACAGTTATTGGCACATATATTACATTGAATATATTTTTTACTTATTTTATCACAGCCCAAACTAAGCCCAAACATTTTTTGCAATATTACTTTCCTGACCATAAACAACGCACCATTTAACACAAAGAAGTAGTCATATGTATTCCCCTAAAGTCCGAACGAGTTCTAACCACACGTTTTACTGATGGACGATTAACTGTAGACCTCTTGATTAAATGAACCCAAGATGATCATTGATTAAGTATCATTATAATTGCACATTCCTACTCCAAACTCAAAGGACACACCACAACCAGATCCATAACGGAACTCCAAATAATTGATGGGTCCACTGAGCATTTTTGTTTTGGATAAATTCACCAAATGACCACTTGCCAAGGATTAACCAGGACAGTCCCAACCCCAATACTGTAATTATTCCAGTTCTGGACAACCAGGAAGTGCACATGCGTTTTTAATCTCCCGCAGTGGAACTCACCTGCCCATTAGGCCCCCTTCCCCCATGTGTTTGTCACCGCTCTCTTTCCTCTTTTTGATAATCACATCCTCTCTCTCCTCTCCCAGCTGTGGCTCCTGATGCATCCTGTGGCCTGTTTACTTTTTAAGATCCATCAAAAACACATCACACAAACTTTCACCCTTTCGCGCCTGAGTTTTTCATGCTTGGCTCTTGTGCTCATCCGCGGCAGCATCCCCTCGTTTAATTACAACAGCAGCAGGTTGTTTACTTTCCTAGCTAATTCAAAAGTGAGGCTGTGCACAATGCCAATATGAGAACCAGCAAGTAGGAACTAGTGTAAATTTAACTTAAAGAGCAGTATGTAGCCTGCACGCCATTTTCTGATCCTCGTTATCATGTTATTTCCTCATCAAAAACATACCTGGAGTTGTGTTTCGTTTCATTCACACATGTTTAACACACAAACCTCAAACAAAAAACACTCTGTTCCACCTTGTGATGTCATGTGGCAATACACGAAGTGCTCCACTGTGTTTTTAAACTCCATACACCTTCACTAGAATCATTTGGATGATTTCAGCCCTGGAATTGCCAATCTCTACTGAACTAAAGGTAAAAAGTAGCAGATAACTTGAAAACTACCGCTACATGACATCACAAGGTGGAACAGAGCTGTTGAATTTTGGAGATGTAGACAGACTAATAATAAAGGATTGCTCAAACATGTGTGAATGCAACAAAGCACAGCTTCAAGTATGTTTTTGATCAAGTAACAGAATTCTAACATTACTTAAATCTCACAAGAGTCAATTTTGCGTAATGTAGGACCTTAAAAAAAGAAAAAGTATTACAATCACAACTGAACCTGGGTTGCCACAGCCTGAACCTGCAGATAGAGGACACATACATGATTTTCTCATTTTCAGTATATGGACAGGCCACACCTCACGTAAAAAGCTCAGAACCCCCAAAATTCACTCAAAGATCTGCAGAGGCTTCTCTAGAACTAATGACTGGCTACAGATTCTAGGTAGTGATGATTCAGATCAGAGAGAATCCTTTTAGGTTGAAATCAACTGAATTTCAGCATTGAAAGTGGCAACCCAAAAAGAGACTCATTTGAGGCTCATTCAGCTTTCTGGATGGATAATCGCATTGAACACCAAAACACCATAAGCAACTTGGACATGATGTAACATCTTTTTGTAATTAATGGCACTGTTCCTTAAACTGTATAATTCATCTTGTATAGAGCATAGACTGTATATATAAACACTGAATATATATTTTTACTTAGACATAGCTAACCTGCTAGCAGCCACGTTCCAAATAGGAAATGAGCATGGGACGGCTCTAATTCAGTTTACATTAGAAAACTTTGCCCCTCTCTCTGTAACTGCTGCTGTCAGGCTTTTCATTTTGTTTCTCTGTGATCCTGGTATTTTATTTCACTACTGTTTCCGTAAATCAAGATATGAACATTAATAACAGGTCGCTCTTGCTAGCGTTAGCAACAGGTTTGATTAACAGCATTGCTAAGCGCCCGTTCCCTGCTAAACCAGCAGTGCGGACGGGAAGGGGCGTTACCTTCAACAGCCTCACTCTGGATTGGCTCTTTGGTTGCTGTGATCCTCGCGGTCAGAATTCCAAATATGGAACTCGGCTCCAAATTCGCCACTATAACTACTAGCCTCGATGAGCTTCATTTGACTGGAGCTGAACGCTATGGGTGACATCACACTCACTTAGTCCACTTTTTTATACAGTCTATGGTATAGACATAATCAAATGAATGTGCTGTCAGTTAATTATAAACTGTTTTACTAACCTATATTTTAATTAGTCAAAATTGGTAACTCGGGTGAACCATACACTGATATCACAACCTTGAGACGCAAGAGCCCAAACCTCAGTGCCATTGTATAAATGACTTCCCCCATTTGACTGACTCAAGGATTTTACATCGGACAACTCTCCATCAAAGCCATTATTGCCAAAGTCCAATATGCTGATGTAAATTATATCTTGCCCACTTTTTATTATATAGCATTATTCACCATTATCTTCTCTCAATTCATAAAGCTTAACAAGGCCCCAGAGCTGTGCCGACACTCAGTTTTAATAACACGTTTGTGCTCTATACTGTACCTCTGATAGTGTGCAGCTGGTTAACTTGATAATTATGGCCCTCCTGATGTGCACTTCATCTATTTCTGGACTTCAGGCTCCTATATCCCAGCCTCCAGTTTTGCTACTACTTGCAGAAAACACTGGAAATCCCAATGTGTCTCCTTGTATTCACACATCCATGCAGCTCGCATCGCCATTGTGCCTGTCATATTCCACACTC
Organism: Periophthalmodon schlosseri; assembly: GCA_000787095.1. Lineage (NCBI taxonomy): Eukaryota > Metazoa > Chordata > Actinopteri > Gobiiformes > Gobiidae > Periophthalmodon > Periophthalmodon schlosseri. The sequence continues at coordinate 18,040 of KN474809.1, forward strand.
ATCTTTGGTAGCAGCAGATGTCAAGTGACAGCCTGTACCAATACATGTCTACGATGCCTTTGTTTGAAATGCGCTGGTTTTGAAATGCAACTGGGAAATTTCATACGCACACCATAGAGGGACAAAGCTATAATGGCGTCAGCGAAACCAGTGGAAAAAGTTTGAAGGCTAGTTTTGGGGTGAATTTGTTGTTTTGTTAAGTTTAAAAAGAACATGAAAAAAATAACGTACTTTGATGTGTCTGGGTGAAGCTATTTCATCATCCAGAATTGACAAAGCGTTGTGAGAGAAGTAAAACACCTTAGAACATTGTTTTGGTTGTGGCATCTTGCATTGAGGCCCTTTTGTCTTGCCGAAAGGAAGAAATGATGTCATATTGTTTTCTAGAGATCGACAGATATGGGTTTTTTCATGGCTGATGCCGATACCGATTGTTCAGAGTCCAAAGAAAACCGATGGCAAGCTCTGCCGATATTTTCTGGGCCGATATGTAGGGTCGATTTTGATTATTTTCCCCAAATTAAGTCATTTTAATTTACTACAAACTCCCCCACAGCCCTTTTTAAAAACAAACCATGAGAGAGCAGTTTTGTGCAGTTATCTATTGGCACCAAAGTGTTCAAATAAAGCTTTGTGTGTATTCTTTGGCAGCAGGTTGGCCAAAACTAAACATCAGCCTATGCTGGAGACTGAAGACCGATAGCCGATACGCTAAAAAGTGCAAATATTGGCCAACCTATATATCGGTTTATCCCTATTGTTTTCTACATAAACCTAAGGCATGGATTATGTTGTTCCTCCAGCTGATTCTCCTACCATCTTGACCCATGATCAGAACCTGTGGACGAAATTGGTCAAGTGAAAAGCTTGAAGCACAAAAATGGCAAAATATGAGGACTACCTTGAAGCAAACATCCCCATGCATAAACCTTAAACATGCAATAAGATGTTGGTTCTCCTACTTGTGATCTTCACCTTTGATCTGATCCTCAAGATGAAATATGGCAAATGAATGAAGTAAGTCGAGGCGCTGTCGCCATGGAAGCACAAAAATACCAAAATGTGAAGACAACCTTGAACCAAACACCCAATTTCCCCCCAAATCCACTTATTGTACTAATTCCCTCGGCGCAAGTTCACTCCACAACTGATTTCGTCTTAAATCGCTCCGACATCTAACCTCAGAGATTCGGAGTGCTGCTGCAAAAGTGCGGCAAGACTTGTCACCTTTTCTCACACCATCAAGTTTAATGGGAAAGCGAGGAAGAAAATTTGGGGTATTTTCAAAAAGATCAGGAGGAGGGACGACAGTGAAATCTGATTTGAGTTCTTGATTTGATGTGTCTTTGTGTAGTAATAATTCCCTCCTGGGGTTGTGAAAATTAGCAATACAGCGACTATTTTGAAAGTCATATTCATTCATTTTGCATATCCTTAAGCTTGTCATCCCTCTATGAAATCATTATTGATGTCTCTAACAAAACAAAAGTGATTTTATTAACAGTAGGGCGCTTTGTTCTTTTTCAATTTGAGATAACTACTTCGATTTTATGGACAGTTTACAGAGACAATGACTTGCTTGAGTGATATAAATTTGAGCTAACAACACTCTTACTTCAGCGCAATCTTGGCCTATTCCACTCCCTGTTATTTAAACGGGCAATTTTATGAATGACTACTTTGCAATCTCACATATTTTTTCAATACTTTACAATTTACTGCATACTAAATACTGCAATTTTGATCCCAATTGCTGTTATCCCCATTAAAATTGAACACTGGACCCGTGTCAAACCGATCGTGTATTTATTGAAAACTACATTACCATTCCCTATTTTACTTGAGGGTCGGTATTATTCGGCAAACAATGGATCACGACTTCGCCTCTTAATTGGACTATGCGCTCTGTAATGGTGGCCAATTAACTATAGTCTCCTTAATATTCATACAGTGAGCAAATCAGTTAATGTGGAGTCATTGAGAGACACTATTTTGCAGCTTTCATAGTGAGGTCAGTGCATTTATGAACTGCATTACTTTTCCTAAATTTGTTCAGTTTGCATTTGCACACCTGATTCGAGGGCACACAAAGGGGCATAGAAATATTGAACACGGCACAGCGGAACATATTACTTTTGGTGGACGGACACAATGTAATGATCCTTCTGACATGAAATTCATTATCGGGCGTATGTGCATAAGGCCTGAGGACATGCAGAGGTTTAAATGTGTCGGCCTTTATACCTTTTTCACACCACTCATTTATAATAAGACATGCTATTACTATGCTTTTCCACTACATATGGAGTGGTGGAAGGTGACAAAGTAGTATTTTTACCATGTTCGTGGTAACATCCTGACATAAGTTTTTGAGTTCAAGTTTTGGCTTTGAGCAAACAAAAATAAATACATAAAATTCATAAGAAAAAATAAGAAATTGATTTGTATTTTGTTACTGTTGACCAAAATAGCTATAATTTTAGTCAGTATCACTACATTTAACACTTTAACAAATTAAACACTTGTGTGAAATACTTTTAGTTTTTACTCTTTAAGTAAATTTTTAAACGGGTAACAGGTAAGGAGATTTTTTCATGTGATACTTTTACTTGAGTAACTTTTTACCTCTATATCTGTACTTTTACTTAAGTAACAAAATTGAGGAGTTCATCCACCACTGCTACATAGTGAGTAGAATATCTTTTGGTTTAATTGAAGTTTTGGTAAAAAGGCAAATAACTTTTGTGCAATTTTTGAAACTTGACTTTTTTTGTTGGATTTTAATTTGGTGCATTAAGGCAGCTAATGTCTCGGATCGCTTCATGTGCAAAGCGTTGGTGATGGCTGGTACACTATAATTAACAAAGTACTGCTTCTGCAACATTTATTCCTGGCACAGTTATGAATTGGTTTCAGTAAATTTAACAAATAAATTGGTTGGAAACAGAGCCAAAATGTTAGGTCACCAAAAAATTACAGTGCAGCTTTCCCTCAGAGATGTGACTCTGCTAATGGAGAACGCCTATAATCAGAGCAAGGGCGGCAGAGGTGAAGGAGGTAGAAGAAATTGTCCATTAACCAGAGGGTTGCCAGTTAATTTCTCAATTCCCTCATTTCATAATGTGTTTTTTTTCAACAGAACCTGGTTTCCCCAAGCGGATAAGTCCATGTGATTAGGGGAATTGCTCATTGGTGAAAGTTGCTCTGGGTGACCATTAAGCTACATAAGATAGGGTGTTGATGCTACAAAAATTTCTGACAAAAAGGTTGTTGGTTTAATGCCCACTTCATCATCATAATTTATTCATTTATTTTTTTGTCCTTTATGGTTGCAGAGTGCAATATTTCTCAGTCTTCCCCGTCAATGTGCCTTAGGGCAGCTATTTAAGCAATAACATAAAGTAGTTCATGGGAGTGTGTGTAATCGTTGCTAGTCTATATCTGCAGATTTTTACCATCTAAAAAAACATTGCAAAAATTAAAGGTATACTGTCAAAACCAGACTTGGAGAGACTTATCCATGCATTTGTCTCCAGTAGGTTAGACTACTGTAACGGCCTGCTCACTGGCCTCTCCAAACAAGCCTTAAGACAGCTGCAGTACATCCAGAACACTGCTGCTCGGGTCCTGACTAGAACCAGGAAGTACGAGCACATAAGTCCTGTGCTCAGGTCTCTGCACTGGCTCCTGTGGCTCAGAGAATAGACTTTAAATTAGCTCTGCTTGTTACAAGTCTCTCCATGGCCTAGAACCAAAGTACATCTCCAACATGTCAGTGCCATATGAACCATCTCACACTCTGAGGACTTCAGGGACCGGCCTCCTGCTGGTGCCCAGAGTCAGGACTAAACATGGGGAATCAGCGTTTCAGTTTTATGCAGCTAAAACCTGAAACAATCTTCCTGAAGATGTGAGACAGGCCTCTACTTTGACAATGTTTCCTGAAGATGTGAGACAGGCCTCAAATCCAGGCTCAAAACGGTTCCTGTTTAGCTTGGCAATGACTGAAAGGTTTTTTTCTGCACTCTTCTCTTTTAATGTTCATTTTATGATGACTATTTATGTTTTGATTAATTTGTATTGTGATTTTAATGTCTTTCTTATTCTGTAAAGCACTTTGAATTACTTTGTGTACGGATTGTGCTATACAAATAAACTTGCCTTGCCTTGTCTAGTCTAATGTGTAAATATTGGCTGTGGTATGTGGTTAGAGGCCTACTTTTCAATCCATTTCCCATATACCCCATATTCTTTGCCTAGTGTTGGCTTTGGGAATGTTTGCCAGACTAAGGAAAAATGGTCCCCGTTTAATAAAGTATACTTTAAGGTGTATGTAATTTGGCAGGATCCAGGCAATCAGCCCATTTCCTTCAATTTACAGAGATCAAACACACCCTGACCTCATTTTTCCCCCATTCTAAGCATTTCTTATCCACCGGGGATCAAAATGAACTGACTCTGATCACTTTTTTCATCCCAGGCAAATGGAGCTTGATCTTTTTTTCGCTGTTTATAAAAGTTAAAAAAAAAAATAAAAAAAAACTACAACTGTTCTTTGACTGAGCAGAAGGCCTGAGTTCTCATTGCAGCTTGTACAAACAAATGACCATTGCTTCACACACCCACACCACACTGCATACCCAAGTCCACACATATGTTCATGTGGAAAAAGTCACAAACACGCCAGCCAATAACACAAACACATGCTGAGACAGACAATAAAGAGACCAACTGTCCCGCTGTCTATTTAGCCATGTCGGGTTTTGTCCACTGTAAAAAGAACCCAATGGAGCCAATGGTTCAAGCTGGTCCACAGGACAAAAGGCGACAGAAGTCAGGGGGGTGGGCCGGCGCAGTTGTTGTGTTGGTATAATAATGGGGAGGAGGTTTGTTGGCATTCAAACCAGTGCAGCCAGGCCATGGAAACAGATGTGAAGGAGGGCTGCCAGTGACACGCAGTCTGGGGCACACAACAATATGCAAAAGACAAGAATTTGACAACCAAAAAATTTGCAAAAGTTTATAGATAAAGAGCAGTGCTGTGTTGTGATCCACTTGGTTCTTATTGGTAATTTTCAGACTCTAAAACTTGATGATGTCATACTTCTAGATGGGGGGTAAAGACCGGTGTTTACTATTGATTACATTGTACTTCGGCAGATTGTGGGGTAGGGGGTTGCACTTGAGAAATAAAGGCAGTAGTTATGTTGAATTTTGCATTGCGACAAGTACTGAATCCTTTGATATCCTTTTTAAATAATAGAAATAGGCATTTTCCAGCTCACAGAATGTTCCCTGATTTTAAATAACCATAATTTTGTCGCATTGTGTCAAAAATAATCTATGACTTTGGTAGGACAAACAATGCAAAGCAAAAGACAGAGTTGGACAAAGTGAAAAATTATATACAGAATAAGATAAGTAAAGGCAAACAAAATAGCGTTGTGAGCATGAGCAATAAGAAACTGACCAGGTATTTAGATATTAGTTGGACCTGTCGAATGGCAGCGGAAATTTGATGCTATACCAGCTCTGTGAAGAAGGAAAAAAAGGCAAGCCATGATTTATGACTTTAGTTTGAGACACAACACACTTTTGTATTTGGACCAGAAATAAAAGAGCTGACCATTGTGTTTGTTATGTGGGTCCCCAACAGTTTTCCGGGCTTATTTTCACATTGCAGTCTCTGAAAATAATGGTTTTCAGACACTTGGGGTTTGTTGGTGTAGATTTATGTAAAACTGGCGAGAGGTACAGGGATTTTGGGATGATTGTGGAACTTTTGTACTGTGTGGCTAAAATGCTGATACACGTATTGTTACCGTGCAAAGTCAGTTCTTTTAGTTTTTCTTTTTTTATCTGAATGCATAACTGTATGGTAAATGTCTATGCTAATTGGTATAGTTTATTCATAGTAGTATCATTATATAGTTGATTTATGAGACAGGTGCCATGCCACTGAGAAACTCCAAATGAAAAAATCAATATGAAAGTTCACCCCATATCATTCCAAATTTATAAAACAGTGACTTGGCACACCTAATATAACGGTGTATTGTACCTTAAAATCCAGTTTTTTAATATTTTTGCTATAATCGTAGATCAAATAAAGTATAAGTAAAGGCGTTTAAGATCTTTTTGATTGATTGATTGTCTCTATTATCTTCACTCAATGTAATCCTTTTGGCACTGGAGGTCACTTTTTTTATATAGCTTTTTTTAAATATAATTTTTCCACCTTCAAGGCACTCAAAGCGCTTTACATCAAGGAACCACTCAGCCATTCACACAGAGATTCATATACCAGTGTACGCAGACACTAAGGGCAATGTGGGTCATATGTCTTGCCCAAGGAGACATCGACAGCATTCATCTGTGGGAGGTGGAATCGCACCACCAACCTGTGGGTCAGTGCATCAACCGCTCAACCAGTGATGTCTATGTCGAGAGCGAGATTCGAACCACCAAACGCTCTAACAACGGAACTACTGTCGTCCTACTGAGCTACTGTCGCCCTGCCAGGAAGGGCATCTGATATAAAAGCCTATTTTTTATGACTGGTGTAGCACATTGGATATAAATAAACCACTTAAAACAGTCGCTCATCTTGCCTATACCTCAGAAGTGTCACAATTTGGTCATCATCTTCCATTTTACGTGGACAAAAACATTAATAAACGTGTAAATGCAAAAAATATAGTGTTAAATATACAGCACATATTGCCAAAGAAGAAACCTATTTTAGCATAAAACGAAATCTGGATTTTTAAAGACCCGGCAAATGAGATACTTATTAGCCTTGTGGAAAAAAATAACTGGCTTTAGCTGTGAGGAAATTGGAGCGAGCTCAGAGTGTAGAGGGAGAAAAGGGAAGCTGCTGCGGTTGTGAAAGTGAAAGGACTCTTTGTATGCCCGCTTTCCCATAGAGCGCCGTGTTATGACTGAACCAGCTCCTGGCCAACCTCCACATGCACCCACTCACACGCACACGCGCACACACACACACACACACAAAGTAGAACGTAGATGACAGAGCACAATCTCGCTCCCATTCTCCCTGCTCTCATCGGCCGGCTCATCTTGTACCACTTTCATTCACACTCCCCCAGCTCCTGCCATTTCACACACAGCCACACAAATGCACACATGCGCACGCACCAGTCACGCACATTTTGAAGGCACTGTCCTGTATCCCGGTTGTGGAGAATATGCCTCTTATCTATCTTATGCAATGCCATGTAATAGTGAGCGCATTATGGAGAAGCCGCGGTTACGGTTGCACTGGGTTAGTGGGAGCAAATCTTGGCATCGATTTTTTTACATGGTGGAACACTGCTGTCAATGCTTTTTTGTAGTTTCAGTTGCCTTCTGCAGTATAGATTTAAATTTATAACAATCTGTAACTATATTTGCTTTTCCTAGGATCATTTACCACAGATTGTTGTCTCGCTAATTGTGTTAACAGTATGGCGTTCATCTTCTCTTGCATTGAATCAGTTACAGGTGTTCGTGTTGCAAAAATATGAATTCTTATTATCTGTGTAATCCCTCAGTCATCCAAGTGTGATCCATAGCAAAAGAAAAATATAAAATCTGTCAATTGGACAAAACGTGTAGCACAATAGACCCAGCCTACAAGCAGAAAGTGAAAACAATAGGTGTTTTTAGTTTCAGTGTAGCTACCTCCTCCCTTCAGATACATATAAGGCAGTGTCCGCCAACAATCTGACCAGAACTGAAGAATTGGCTTGGATGAGCAGCGAAACATCTTCACTCCTATAACGTTTTGTCCAGTTGACAGATTTTATATTTTTCTTTTGCTATGAATTCTTATTGTGAATGGACTCGCCTCTGAAGATATGGCCTGCAGCTTGACCTGCTTGGCTCCATGGTTAGTTATATATATATATATATGTATTGTATATATTGTCTTAAATGTATTTGCACGCTGTCACACTGTGCTCCTTTAAGGGACCACACGGTATTTTTCCTCTCACAAAGTTATCCAAGTTAAACGCGCTTTTGCAAATGCTACATAAAACAGACCAGTCCAGTGTAGTATCATTTTTAGGTTGGCAAAACTACCTGTTTCTATGACTTTGTCTTTTTTCCCTTTTAGGCTTTAAAGCTCTTACCAGCACAGTCTCCTGTCATTACAGTTGCAGCCACTTATGTGTACATGCTATTATTAAAGTCAGAGGCACTTATGGAGAAAATAGTTTTAGTTCTTTGCTCCCACTTTAGAAGCTTTCTGCAGAGGCTTGCTTATCGGCACTTATCCGCAGAGAACTAGAATGATGAAAATTGCTGGATCTAGACCATGTGAAATGCTGGTGTCATTAATGATTTTATGCAACCACAGGATGTAAAATGCCTTTTCTTTCTGGTTTAACAACTTCCCACACACACAAATAGCACAAAATGTCTGACATCCAAACTGCAGAAGTCCATAACACTAGGTGACCCCTTAGCTCACCCCACACACTCCCCTGCTCTGCCTGTCAGACGTGGTTAATGAGAATCTCCCCTTCTCATGGACTGAGGTTCCTATAGAGAGGCTGCATGCTGGGATACATGCACTCATATATTAAGGTGCACATGCAGAGGTTTTGCACACCGCCCCAAGCGTCTTGTCATCACACTGAGAAGGACCTGCTGGCCTATTGTAGCCTCCGTGGCACCGCGATCACCTCTTATCCTTGGCAAACACACAGCACACAGCAGGCCGCTTCACAACACAAACCCACATATACTGCCTTTATAAGCCTTTAGGAGCATCCTTTCTGGTGATTTTTCTCTTCAGCGACCATTTTAATCACAGATCCCTCCTCCCTCTTCCCCATCTACCCCCTGTCTATTTCATTTTCTCTCACTCTCGCTTAATCCCAGCTAACATTCATCTTGTTAATACCCCCCCAACAGTGACCCGCCCCCCTCCCACAGCCTCCTGCCTTCGGAGACGACTTCTCCACAGCTCCTGCACTCCCCATTCATACACCGTGTCCCCATGTATTCATTGACATCACTGATGGAGTGGGGAGCCTTTGTCGCCGGGTCAACCTCTTATAACCCCCTACTGACCTCAAAGTCTACATACACATACATTCACCAGCTAGATCCCTCTCACTTGCCATATGGTGCGCCCAATGAAAGACCAACAAAAGAGGGCTAAAGAGGTGTCAGCAAGGAGCCCCGTCAAAAGGCCAGCCTAAGCAGCCAGCCAAAAGAGGCAGGGCCCATAGATGAAATTGATTCCTGTCCTGGACGTGTCGAAAATGAAGGGGGTAAGGGTGAGGAGGAGGGGGGACCTTCCGCTTTTTCTCCCAGCGTCAAACTCATTGGCTGAAATGAAGAGTAATGAGAAGAGGCTGTGATTGGAGCACAATGGGGGCACACTTGATGGAGTGTTGAGCAATGCAGATCTGTCTTCATCAACGCTGTGGATTTGTCTGTATGACAACCCCTGCACCATAGTCATCATCGCGGTGTGCACAGTGGTATCTGCGGTGTTATGAATTTGGGCGTCATGTTGTCATCTTCATCTCAAACTTAAGAATATGGCGTTTGATTCATGGCAGTACCTGTGGCTTTAGTTTTGGTTATAATACTCAAGAGTTCAAGGATTCTCTGTATTTAAACATTGAAAAGAAATATGAAGAATACACTAGAATGTTGTGAAGCAGAGAGTTCTCCAAGCAAATCTGGTGTTACACCAATTAAAGTGCATTCCCCTCAAGATAATGTATGTTAGGATGTGGTATCTTAATGGTTTATTCTTTGACCCGGAATTCACTAACAAAAAATTCTGCAACTGAAGCAATAACTCTAAATCCAACGTATAGCGTCTATTGATCTTATTCCACCCCGCCCACTTTTGCCTCTAATTGTCTAAGTGTCTCTGGCACTTCCGGTTAAGCAAGAATCCCATTCATTTCAATGGAGAATTTGGGAAAAGGTTTGGTTGCTAAAATATGACTCAAAACATGTTGAGGTGCAATAGGTTAGGTTAGGTTACACTTTATTGTCCCCGTAGGGAAAATTGTCCTCTACATTTGACCCATCCTTCAATGCCACTGGGGCAACCTGTCAGGAGCAGTGAGCGTGTAATCCCGCTGGGACCCATCTCTGAGATCTTGTTGCTAGGCTTGGTCAGGACTACTTTAGCTGGAGGATTTGACCTATGGTGCATGTTTTGGTTTGGGGTTGGTAGGTAACTTTTCTAGTGGAGGCTCCACCAGTATGACATTAAGCTTGTCCATTTCCCTTTGAGACAAACAGGGGACACCTCCAAGTCAATTTTCATGTCAGATCTATGGCAACCACAGCAAGCACAGTAAGATTTTATTTTATTTATTTATTTTACTGCAATGAAACACCTGTAATCAAATAAATGCAAGATAGAGAGGTTTAGTTTCATAATGTAAAAAATAAAAAAAAACAATATTTCCATGACCCACATCCGAAAAGTTACATAGTGCACCTTTAGGTCCAGTAATTGTTTGTTATAAGCTGCCAAAACCATCTTGTTGATTCACAATTAGCATTTTCTGTTGCTAACGCTAATTCCGTACACAGAAAATGCATACCAGATGACTTTATGACACCATTCAAAACAGACTATATTGTTTCTCCAAACACTAAAGCAGTCCATTGGAGTCAGCCGGATTGCCAGTCATAAATCACAAAGCAGTATGTCCATTCAAAGATTACGCCCCTCGCACATAGAAAAGACATCATTTTTGAGGACACCACAGCAGGTGCCATCCACTCTGTTGCGTTGGTCTAGTATATACTGGATATAACCATAGTCAGTTGAAGAACATTGTTGATCAAAACACACAACATAAATGAGCCTTCATTTGGACCAGAAAAGGCTGATTAATGTTGCCAATAAAACAATACAACTTTGGCCACTTCACCCAAGACCACAAATAAAAGAGGGTTGACATAAAGACCTTACTGGAATCTATTCTCTATCTGAACAAAATGAGTTTCTCCCAAATGACCGCACTTTGGATTTTAAAACAGAACGTGTCATAAAATAACACTATTCTTACTGATTTACACAGTTAGATTTTTGTAAGAGTTTAACAAGTAACAATGGCAGTCGAAACAAATGCTCATTCTAAAGCAACACAAAAATAAACCCCATGTTGTAAATGCCTAAAATTAGAATGATGCTGACATTTATCCGCTGTATTAACAGAACCACACAAACACAATAATGAGATATTCCATCATTCCAAGTTATTAAAGTGGCCTGTTGTCTATGTGTTTTAATACTTTGTTTTCCCACTGCAGCCCTTTATTGCTCCCTCTACTTTAATGCGTTATCTGCAGTTGTTTCTGCTTTGGTGTGTGTATAACCAAACTAGCGGTACTATTTTCAAGCTTTTAAACAGCTATCCTCAATCCTGCCACAGGTCCCCAGAGGGTGCATGCATAAAGGTACTGTCCTGCATATTTTCAACGTATGGTATTCAGCCTCAGTAGCATTCAGTAGCTCAGTTGGTAGAGCATTTTGGTGGGTGGGTGGGTCCTTAATGTAAAGAGCTTTGAGAGCCTTGACGGTGGAAAAACGCTGTATAAAAATGCATTGCGTAGCTAATGCATTGTTTTTTAGTTGCAAACCACCTTTACACACTTGAATGTCTAATTCTAATAGGATTCATTTTAACTGAAATGATCAGATTGTCAGATTTGTTGTCCTGATTAATGACTGGGCCTATCCACAAGAAACAAAAACTCAAAGTTCAGCCTCTTCTCTGTCAGTATTTTTTTCACAATAGCTTGAGAAAGTGGTGCCATTATTCATTGTTGTCACTGGAAGTTACTTTTAAGTCATGTCATTAATATGGCAAGTGTGTGGAGCCAGTCCCTAAAAAAACAATGATAAGGTTCAACATTTGTGGATCATAAGTTTGAAAATTTCTTTCAAAAACTGTGAGTTATATACAGTGGTGGAAGGTGACGAAGTATAAGAAGTAAAGTACTGTATTTAAGTAGAATTTTTAGGTACCTGTAGTTTACTTAAGCACATTTTACAGTGGATACTTTTACTTGACTACATTTGAGAGCAGGTATCTGTACTTTCTACTCCACTACATTTTTGAACTGGACTGAAAAGTTTTTTTTATTTTTACCATGTCCGCGGTAACATCCTGACTAAAGTTTTCAAGTTCCACCTTCAGTTTTGAGCAAACAAAAATAAATACACAGAATTCACAAGAAAAATTAAGAAACTGATTCGTATTGTTGGTTTATAATTTTTAATCAATATCACTACATTTAATACTTAACACTTGTGTGAAAATACTTATACTTTTTCTCTTAAAGTACATTTTTAAATGGGTATTTAAATACTTTTACTTATGTACACCTTTTATGTGATACTTTTACTTGAGTAACTTTTTACCTCTGTATCTGTACTTTTACTTAAGTAACAAAATTGAGTACTTCATCACCCACTGGTTATATAGGCCCCTGCCCCATCTGTGATTAGGACATCATCAAAGTCTAATCTGTGAATACAACATATTCCGTTAAAATTTGCAGTACTTACCCTATGGCACAATTCCTTTATAGCCATTATGTTCAGAAAACACTGCTTTCCCTCCATTCTTCCATATTTTCTTTATTTTCACAACCCCAGCAGGCTCCGCTCAATAAGCCCACTAGGAACTACTGTCTTACATAAAATATAAAGACACATGCTTTTCTTCTCCTCTCAGTTACTGCTGTGAAAATCCAGACCTATCAAGCCCACCTACAGCCCTGGTACAAAGTGTGTTAGGCGTGTGTCCTTACATATCAGTGTCCACGGTCAGAGGAGCCTGCACCCCGCTTGAGTCACGGCCGATACAATCAAACGTCAGATCGCCAACGCCTTGTGTCTCTTTGGCCTCCGGCGTTTCAGCTTTGGAGGTGAGGAAAGGTCTAAACGCCAACATACTGGTAGTCTGACTTTGATACTGCCGGGGCACCAAAGATACCCATCTGCTCAAATGCACATATTTTTTTGGTGATATCAACAGTGAAGGAGAAACGCTTTATACAAATGGAGCGACGAAGGTTAAGTACACGTTAATGTCTCCACGCTTATGTAAAAGCTTTCAAAAGAGGCATAAAACATGAAAAGCAATGTTTTTCAGCGATGGGATTGGAGGAATACATGCTTTTTCACAAGGTTAACAGCGTCCAGCTTTTCAAAACATTCATTCAGTTATCATTTCATATAATTGCATTTTAACTTCAACTCATAATGGAATAAAGAAACATCTACTTATAAACGGATCTACGAAGTGCTCTTGAAGTATAGCGCAAGCAGTAGATTTATGTGTACACCAGTAATGAGGTATTTGAACAGTTGGGGAAAGGCAGACAGTTATGATCATTGCAACGTGGCAATTTTTATGACAAGGCTGCGGAGTCCAACAAGAATTCTGCATAATTCTCGTCCCCCGGGGGAGAAAGTGATGGGTGAAGATTGTAACAGGAGTTTGCTAATATTTGTAAAACCACGTATATGCAGACACATCATTTGAGAAGCTTTTGCATAACTTAAAGGGCCTGTATTACGCTTTTTTCTGATCTATGTTATAATGCTGTTTCCTCATCAAAAACATACCTGGAGTTGTGTTTTGTTTCATTCACACGTTTAACACACAAACCCTGCATATTTAGGCTGAGTTCTTCTCTCAAACGGAAAACACTCTGTTCCACCTTGTGATGTCATGTGGTAATGCAGTGCTCCAATGTGTTTTTAAACTCCACACACCTTCACTAGAATCATTTGGATGATTTCAGCCTTGGAATTGCCAATCTCTGCTGAACAAAAGGTAAAATGAGCTGTTAACATGAAACTACTGCTTCATGACATCACAAGATGGAACAGCGCATTTTGAGCTTTGGAGATGTAGACAGACTATTCATAGAGGGTTACTCAAACATGTGCGAATGAAACAATTCATAGAGGTTACTCAAACATGTGCGAATGAAACAAAACACAACTCCAGGTATGTTTTTGAGGAAGTAACAGCATTATAACATGGCTCAAAGCTCACAAGAGTCCATTTTGTGTAGTATAGGAGCTTTAAACTGGAGGTAGAGATGACGGTATTTTACTGAAATTTTGTGCACACTTTACAAATGCGCATTAGAAATAGGCTCCATTTGTCCTTGTGTTTGAAAACTCAAAATAACAGATCATTGTAGGATATAGGATATAGTAGGAATAGGACAGAGCCTTTTGACAGTATGATGTAAGTAGAACAAACAGAAGAAGGCGAGTGCGTTCCCTATATATTTCTTCTTCAATCACTGTAATTTAGAGTGGTATGACGATTTCACAGTAGCGCTTTGTACAAAGTAGTTTTATTGATTATGTAATTTCTCGATAGTTTGCAGAAAACTTTTATTGAGTACGTTTAAGGTTAGCTTGGAAGGTTGGTGTTCTTGGTTAAAGCAAAAACAACATTTTGTCAGTTTGCTTTGGGGTTAGGAAATAAACATTTTGACTGAAAAGGGTGGAATTGATTTTTTTTCAGAGCAGCAGTAGCTTTGCGGGGGTTGTCTAATGAGATAGATGTTTTGGAAAATGGGAAAGTCTAAAGATTTGGGTGAGAAGCAAAAGTATTGAAAGCTGCACTGAGCTGTAGAAAACTGTGCCAAACCTGGACTCACCCCATGTGGATGTGAACCTTCTATTTCAAGGGATTTTGAGGTCCAGGTTTGAGCCCTGACCGAGTACCTTTATTTTTAATATTTTCGTTTGAGGGCTCAAGACAAGATTACTCCAATCATTTGACCAATTACAGTAACAGTTTCTCAGAATGGACATGACCAAAATAACAAAACCAAAAGTCAAAACTGATCAAGATTAAGTCAAGATCTGGGCTAGATTTCGAAAACATTGTCCAGGTGAATACCTCTGAAACTTTTTCTACCATGGACCGCTCCTGGACATATGAGTGATTATAATTTATTATTCTATCTATCTATCTATTACAACATATACAGCAATGCAACGGCAGATTGTTCTTGCCTTGCCAGTTCCCATTCTAATTTCTGACCAGCTCCCTCCACACTCTGTTGCATTGCATTGCACCAAGCACTTTCCCAAAGATTTTTGGTCCAGTCTTTTATGGCATCACTCCATCACCTCATTTGTCTCCCTCATGTTCTCTTGCTATCATTAACCCCATACACAATGTGGTTGCAGAGATTTTGGGCCCTGGTGTTATGGCTGTCATTACTGTGGTACTGTAGTTTCCTTTTGCTTGCAGTTGATAGTAGCTCTTTTCAACATCTCCTTCAAGTATGCGGCGGTGGAGCGTAACAAAGCACACATTTTAGGTATCTGTACTTTACTTGTGGATACTTTATACTTTTATTTCACTAAATTTGAGAGCAGGTACTGGACTGAAAAGTAAAAGTATTTTTCATTATTGTTTGAGACCTGCTGAAAAGGCTGAGGGGTTTATTTTTAACATGTTCGTAGTTTGAGCGAACAAAAATATACAAATGAAAAAAGCTTGAAAAAACGATTGATTCACTTGTTTCTACTGAACAAAATTCAGCACAAATCTTTATCAAAATCACTACATTTGAAGTTTTATTAGATCTCAAAACCTGCGCAAAATGCTTTCACTTTTTACTCTTTAAGTACATGTTAAACGGGTACTTAAGTTGTTCTTATCAAGTGATACTTTTACTTGAGTATTTTTTGCCCCTGTATCTATACTTTTACTTAAGTAACAATATTGAGTACTTCTTCCACCGCTGCAAGTATATGAGAACTATAATCCTCCAAAGCGATTAGTTTAATTACAACATGAGATAAATGCACTTCTATAAAAAGAAGGCCTGAAAACCCTGAGAGATATTTGCACAGAAAATGTCAGTAAAAGGTTTATATAGAGACCAGCAGTGGCTGAAAAAGCAGATAGTGAAGTAAACAGGATCTGAAAGAGGAGTGTGGAGAAGTTAAGTTGTATAACAGGGATGGCATACAGAGCATCCCTTCAGATGTCTGTTTCTTGGGTGAGTTTCCTGCACAAAGTTTGGTACATTTTTACTCAGAACGGAAGTACAACATTCATTCCAATTAATTTCACACTACACAATCCCAACATTTGAACACCCACACTCATTATTTAATGCATTCAGGTAGGAAAATGTTTTGAATTAGCAATAGGCTGAATTTGACTAACAACTCTAGATGTTTTCTGTCTGTGCTTGCTCTGCCACTTAGCGCTCTCTCTTTTGTTTTTAATATAAACAATAATCTGCCTCAAAGAAATCCATTTTCTTTCCACGGCATGGTATGCGCATGACATCTTTCAGAACCTTTTCGATAATTGTTAGCGCTGTACATCGAAACTGAAAAGCCTCCTCCCTGGCATTCGACCACTTACTGTTGCGCACACACCGCTACCGCCACTGCACCACAAATCACAAGTCTCATTTAGTTTCCTTTCTGTGTTTTAATTAGAGCCGAAGCTAGGCTAATCACCTCCTTAGTAGACAGCATCGGTAATGAGACGGCGAGGGAGGAGCTGAGAGGGATGGACGGATAATTGAGAGGCAGAGGAAAAAAAAAAAAGATGGAGGGATAGCCAAGGAGAAGCTATAGACGAGTGAGGTTGTTAGTAGCAGATTAAATGGAATCAGAAATCTTGAAGAGGGTGAGAGAGGTGGGTGGATGAAATAAATTGTGAAAGAATAGAGGCTTGTAACAAATGGATAGACGGGTCCGAGATCTGGACTTGAATGAGAAACCGGCGAAACTAAAGAAGAACTTGAAGTGAGAGAGAGGCTCTGAGAAATAATGAGTGTCCCATACCTCCCACCAAGCAAGAGCCATGTCTGCTTACCCCCCATCCCCCCGTCCGACCGACTTCCCCCTCCCCTTATAGACTGCTCCTTTCATTCTGTCAGCGCAGTGAGTGCCTGAATAGCCTTTTATTATTCAACAGTCTGGGGCAGGTCACGGGGGGTCAGATCGCGCTCCCACCACGCTGCCACCAGCAAACATCCAAACATACACTGTCGCCTTCTCTAACCGTAACCCCGGGCGTCTACGTGCATGCATGAGAATAAGGTCTTTTCAAAATAAGGGAGGAAGTGGCATAGGTAAACAGTTCCACGTGTGACAGTGGGGCTCTTTCAATGGGACCCAGCTATTTCTGTGGTGACACTGTCGTAGCCTGGGTTTGTCACAGACCCCACATAGAGCACAGATAAGGTTTGGACAGGGTTGTGCTGATAAGAATGCTCACTTGTACCAAACACACTGCCTTTGTGTACAGTGAACTCTAATGTACAATATGAATTTGCAAGAAGTAAAGTAGCTGGACAGGATATGCAACCTAACAGGGCTCCAACCTCCGAAAACACACTTTGTTGCCAATAATGTTTAATATAATTATTTAGAATGAGATTATAAGTGAGGACTGCAGTAAGAGAATGCAGTGTTTAATGCAAGGTGGGCATTAGTATTGTAATTTATTCTCTGCATTCGACCTTTTAACCCACCATTTTAAAGCCACTGTGTAACCTGTCAAGAGCAATGAGCAAGCTTCTATAGGCTATAATCTTGGCTACAGTGTATAGTGGCTGAAGAGCTCCATTACTGAGCATGCTTTAGGGCTGATGGGGCAAACCCAACTAAGAAATTCTTGGTTGACTGGTAAAGAGCATCTTCTCAAGTAAAAAGGCACTGTCTAGTAACTCCATGCTTTCTTTTCTCTGATTGTTGTGCATATAATCCTAAACTAAGACTCCGCTGACCAAAGACAGCCCTTAATGAAACTTAAGGAAGAACATGGAAACGCCTGGTAAGACCTCGCGTGGCTAAAGAACCAGGTACTTTCTTGAGGTGTGGTCACTGCAATGGCACACATGCCACCATTATTTATTCATTATAACGTATTGAAATTAATTGGACATTAAGTAGGCTCATTTGGTGTACTTTGTGCTAATTTCTTCCTCATCAGGCAGATGGAATAGCAGAAACAAACAAATGGTTTCTTGGGCGCACAAAATGAAGACCAAATGGAAGCGTGAGATTATTTATGAAGTATGATTAATAATGTTGTCTCTTTTTTATTGCTAACAAGTTGTGCAATTTACAACAGCGAGACAAAATAGACTCATCATTCTGCTAGACTGGACCGATGACCATCTCCCAGTCCCAGTTGCATGTCACACTTGGGGAATAAGCACAGAATCAACAGTCCCTTATGAATTCATTACAACACTTGTCCACCTCTTGTTAGCCTCTACAGTGGAGCTATCTCTTCAATAGAGCGCTGGGAGCTTGTAACCTGGCATTTTCCAAACCATGTGTGTGTGTACAGGTATACGGCCCTGTTTGTGTGTGACAGAAGGAAAAACAGAGATAACAGTAGCCCGGCGGTATCTGCTCCATCTTATCTCGTACACAGCCAGAAGCAGGTATACAAGCTAATTGGAAAGTGCCAGACACGCAGACACAAAATGGTTGAAATGCATCCACACACACACGCACCTTTTTTTCCCGGGCAGACAAGAGAATTGGCAGAAGAATGGAGAAAGATTGGGAGAGAAGGAAATGATTTGGCCAGAATGAGACACAAAGACAGCAAGACATGGAGGGCAAATTGCATGGAACCACAATGGATACAAAATCAACAAGACAAACAGTAACTAAGCCGATTTTTTTGAAATACCACCCGCATTGTGAGAGCCTGTATCTGTCTCCAGCAGTATTGTCATCTACAAGCATTGGGGGAAATGGCCAAACAAATGGCACCATCGCATCGCAATCTCCCCACTCGGCCTGTAATGAGTCACTCTATCATATCCGCTCCCAAATGTCAAGGCCCGACGTGTTTACAATATGACAGCCCATCTTTGCAGTCAACAACAATTACAAAGCTAATTTAGCTTCAAAAATTTAAATGATAAACAATGCAATATTACCATCCTCATGGCCAAAGGTTCATATGAACAGAACCTATTCATGGGGTTCAGCTTCCTGTAATATGGTGCCATTTTGAGGACGGTTCACCATTCAAAATATATAATATTTAGTATTGAATTGTTAATTGCTATGGCAACAGTCCAAACTTTTCATCAATTTTCATGAAACCCATGGATAAAGTGACAAAGCCACTAATTGTGCTATTTGATAGATTTTTTTGGAAATGAGATGAATTGGATTGGATCTAGTTCATGGAACACTACCAAGAAATGCTGCCAAGTAACCTATATTCATTCTACTTAAATATTGATTAGCAATTACTGCTTTTATACTGAATGGAGGCTATATACTGTATAACACATCTTCTCAAATAACATTAACTTCTTCCTCCCATTAATAGCTCATCAGTTGGAATAGACTACAGACTCCTTTCTAGTTCTTTTGGAGATGTTCTGTCTAATCCAGCCATCTTGCAAAATTTTCCCGACTTTTCTATGATCTACACATTAAAAACCAGTATGGACTCTCGTGCTTCCAAATGCTATATCCAACAGCTAAGTGCCTTGATGTCAACACAATTTACATACTTCACACATCATCTGTCATCTGTTTGGCTTAAATTGTACGATTACTCGTTCTGTTCCCACCCAACTGTTTTTGAGACGTGTTGCTGCAATCAAATGAATTAGTTGTCATGCATTGGTCAAATATCTAATTTCCAATGGCTGATATGTTGTTTGGGTCCCTTCATGAATCAAACGCACTTTGGGAGGAGGCAGGAGCCAGGTGAGAAGTTGCGATAATGGATATTGATTAGGCACAGCAGCAGAGCGCCGTGTCTTGTCCTGTTCCTCTGCCTGTTTTTATCACACATGAAAGACTGCCATCATTTTCCACTGCGCTGCTTCACGTTTGCTTCTTGTGTGAAAGGAAGATGTAATATGTGCACTGGCTACAGCTATATTTAAAACGTAATCAAGCATGAACAAAGCGCCGGTGTCACTGACGATGCTGCGGTGCATGTGGGAATTCATTTAGCTAATTATGACGGATCCTTGTTTGGTTTAAGAAACAAATGCTCTGTGGCATGCAAAGACACAAAATAGTCCAGTCTTTATTTATTTATTTAGAGTTCACCTTCCATTCTTAATTATAATGCTATATGTTTGGAGATCTATTATCTCTCCTCATCCATGCTTGGGAAAAGACTCCTGGGAACTACTTCTGCTGCATTTTTCCTTTTTTTGACCAACGCCATGAAAGCGCTTTTGCCTTTTGCTGTTTATTTGGCACAGGAAAAAGCTCTGATGTGAATTAATTGCTTGTTAGCGGCGAGGAGCCAATAATAACAGCCTAGGGCTGATGCAGGCTTGACAAGACTTGTCTCGTGATTAGCCACAGTGATGAACATTTCATTTACTACTACTATTCGTGTGTGCTGCAAGGAATTTTAAGACACAATACAAATGAATTTTAATGACTAAATTGTGTTCTTTTCACTGAGCAAATGTACTTTTCAGTCGGCCGCGTTTCTTGCCACATACCTAATTACTTTGCATACAAATTATCCATTTCTGACATAAATTTGTGAAACCTATCAAGGCATCAAGTGTGAACTGAGAGTAACTGCTGTCCAGGTTAATCAAATAGACCGATTGCAAAAGTGTTGTAAGCTGACACAGTGATTGACAGTAATCAGGGAGTAATGAGCATGTACGCCATTGAACCAACAAACCCAAATTAAACACGGGAGCGCTAATTGTCAGCGGAATGAGGAGTGTAATTGTGTCAGATTGGAGACATTTC
>KN474809.1:49608-59646 GCA_000787095.1 Periophthalmodon schlosseri
GGGGGAGGGGGGGGTATTAGCTTCTCCCTCCAGCAGCAGTGAAAGCAATCACTATGTGGTCCTGCTCCTCCCCACTGGAATGGAATCCACCAAATCGCCGCTAATTGAATGAGTGACAATAAGCACACAGACGAGGCGACAGATGCTCGCGTGCCTTTACAAGCGCAGTGCTACTATGAGCGTGAGGCGGGCTCTGGTCAGACACACTCGGCCGTCGCTGGCCCCCTGTCCACCTGCTGCTTCCATTCACTGTAGGAGGAGCAGTGGAATGGTCATTAATGTAAAGGACAGATGCTTAATCCACAAACTATCACTTTATGACCCAAGACTCAGGAAACAGTGACACAGCTGAGAGCAAACACAAACTAGATTAAGGGTCCAGGAGTTGTGTGAGTGCTGCAGGTCAGTCAAAGTGCAGATATGCAGACATTTAATTAATCGGACTCAGAGAAAGTGTTCAAAATCTTTATTGAACCCAATACTGTGCATTCAAATGGTTTCAAGAAAAACTACTAAAACAATGAGTAACTGCAAATTACAGCACCTAATTCTATACTGTTCCTGAGAACTTTAGATAGATTCACTGCCAACTCTGTTACTGTCCAACAGGTGATTGGGCGACAGTAGCTCAGTTGGTAGAGAGTTTGTCCAAAGGTTGGAAGTTTGAATTCAGATCTCGACATAAACATCATTGATAGAGCAATTAAACCACTGACCCACAGGTTGGCAGTGCAATTACAGCTCCCACGGATGAATGCTGTTTTTGTATCCTTGTGCAAGACACTTAACTCACCTTACCGTCAGTGTCTGTGTACACTGGTGTATGAATATGTGTGGGTGAGTGGTTCCTTGATGTAAAGCGCTTTGAGCGTCTAGAAGGTGGAAAAGCACTAAAAATGTGACCATGTCATAATTACTGGTAGTAGTAAAGTTTGTGCTTTTACTATTCTTCACACTGTTCTTCCTACTTGTTCATTTATTTAGGTTAAACTCTAATGGATATTAAAATATTGCATATATAATAGTATTCAATCAAAAGTAGTCTGACAAAAGCCCTAAATTCCCCAAAACATTTCAAGTGAAATTAAAATGTTTTGGTTGATGATTTTAAGTTTCTAAGTAAAAGAATATTCACATTGGTTATTCATTAGTCCAAATATTTGACCAATGCTAAAACACTTATTCTCTCAGAAGAGAATGATGGAATGCGACAAATTTGTGAATTAAAAATCTTTCTTTCACACATTTTTGAAGAACTTTCACAACTTTTAGCCACTTCAGCGAGGCAGCTTTAAAGCCGGTCAAACTGGCAAAAAAACAGAAAACTGGTGAAAGTTAACACCAAACTTGATGAGATTAGCTTAGGCTCTCTGCACCAGGCACCTGCTACCCGGAATGAATATTTCAACTGATTTATTGGCATCAAAAGCAGCACGTTTGTTCAGCTCCTCTGGTTATGTAGCGTGCCTAAATCTATTAAGCCTCCATCTGCTTTTTACTTAGATTATGCCCCTTTCTATACATTAATTGTTTTATTCGGTTCACTGTTTAAGACCCACCCCCACCAAATCTGTCATTCTCCTGCTCCCTTCTTCCATAAACTCTGGGGCAGACTTTGTTCTCCAAATGTGATTAGCTTCCCTGGGACGCTAGGAGTAAATTGCATTACTGCATTGTGAGCATTTGAGCTATGGAAATGCTTCGGCGCCCGTATCAAACCTGTTTAAATACCAACATGTGCAAAATGGGAGTGAATGCAAACATTTTGTTGACATGAATGGTGAAGCGGGAAAGGTTTTCAGGCTGATTTAAAATGGCGGGTTCAAAAGGATAGCTTCTGGTCTGTGTCCTTGCACGTTTTAGAATATGTAATAAGTTATTGTTTTGTGTTGAAGGCGACTGAATGAGCATCAAACGGATAGCATGTCTTGCACTGGTGTCTCTATTGCATTTCACACATAGACACTGGGGAGCAGCTGGTAGTAAATAATTCATTTGTTTTTGCATATCTTCGATCCATTTATTCCTTATAGTTATAAATATGGCCATGCTATGAGATTCTGAAAATTGACCATATTAGAACTTGAGACAAATGGAGTAAGACATTAGTTTTTGTCAAAATCCCCCCAAAAATATTTTCTCATTTTTGAGACATTTTGTTTGTCCAAAAAACATTTGTTCATGATGGATTACATGACAAATTCTACTTAGCTTTCAGGTTTTTATTCAAAACAAATGATCCAGTGCAATTTTGCACTGTGGTGCCTACTGCTCCTGACAGGAGTGTCCAATGTTAAGGATGGGTCAAATGCAGAGGACTGATTTCCCTTCCATCTATGGTTTGTAACCTTTGGCAGATGAGTAGCAGTTCAGTTTTCCATCTCTTCACTACAAACCATTTTCTCAGTTTCACAGGGTTGTGCTCGGTTGGAGGGGAGTGCAGTACTTTAGGCTTAATCGTTCAGTCCCAGTGCCAAATACATGTGGCCAGATGGTACTCCAGAATGCAGCGCTCCCAGCTGTGCACATTTGTCAAAGTTTACATCTCTGTCTTCTCTCTCTTATGTCAAAGTACAGCTTTAAAATCTCATTTGTTACTTTTGATTGTGAATGTAAATTCAATAACTGCAACTCATCAAAAAAGTTTTACAAAAGTAATATTATGACACATCTCAATGGACTTTTCTCTGTAAATGTTATAACCTGACGAGAGAAGACTGAAATCAAAGACTTTTTGCTGGGTTACATACATGCAAATTAAAAGAGGTATTAAAAAATAACCTACTAGGGAGTGCACCCCCCAGAGTATACATAATAAGCATATGCTAGTGGCTGTTGTCTAAATCCTCTCATTCAGCTGCAGTGAGTCTGAAGTGATGTTAAACAGATTTATTCACGGGACAGAACTGTTCCTCGGCGTGACCAACTCTTTAAAGGCATTCATTAGAGTCCAGCGTTCTTTCTGCTCGATTCGCTACAGAGCTTACTGCGCTTACTCTCACCGATAGACAGCCACAGATGAAGCGTATGAGAAATATGCACTGTGTACACCGTCTACAAAGTGGGAGAGGCGGAGGGTCAGCTGCCACTTGAAAGCTCACATAGAATATCAGCATGTTGTGAGCGCAGTGCCCAGGCATCCAGGAGTGATGACAGCTGCCTGTGGCTGACTGCGCTGCATTTCAGAAGTGTGCCTTGTGCGCTCTAACGCACGGTGTAGTAAAGCTTGAGCTGACCGTATTTTCTGACTTGTCTAATGAGTATGTGGACTTCAGTGCGCCTCCGTGCTGTCAGGGAACAGACTTAAAGCGAGAAACTTAAACCTTCCTGCGGTTTTATTGCAATGAAAAACGACTTTAGGAATGGACGTTTTCTAGTACACTTTATTTCCCTCACTGTTCATTGTGCTGAATTAGAAAGTGGGGAAAGTGAGCCCCCCCCATAGGGCGGGGTTTCTGCCCCCTCCATGTCTCCTCCTCCCGTGGACTCCGGAGTGGCCACCAGCCAGGGTTTGATTTAAGAAGCGTTTGTCTTTCCCGGCATGAAAAGGAAGGAAGAAAGAGAGGGGGGCTGTCGGTGATGTACAACGAGTTTGGTCTGAGGCGGGTTATTTTTGGGAGAGTGCGCGCACAGGAGCCTCAAACGCAGAGAGGGAGCGAGACAGAGCGCACAGCTCACAGCAGACGCACAGAGGAGCGACTGCGAGACAGACGGACGGATTCCACTGTCATTCAGCGGCATCTATGCACACTGGACCCGTGCAACAGATTGGTAACAAGGACGAAATGAGTTCTATATCTTTTTAGTGGAAACCTGTGTTTTTTAAATCTTTTTAACGAGTGCGTTTTTCTTCGTCTCATTCTTGGAAAAGCAATGCAAATGACTGAGAAAGAAGTGCGTTATATTTGTTAAACTGGGACTGGCTCGTGCTACTTTTTGTAGTATTGGAATTTATCAAAAATGTATCCAGTGAAAGAGAAGAGACTCTTTTTCGCGAAAATGTGGAAACTTGTGACTCTGTTATTTTTAGTAAACCATGTCTCCGGGAAAACGTTAAAATACCAGATTTACGAGGAACAGAAAGTAGGCACCGTCATTGCTAGACTCAGAGACGATGTGGCGGATATTTTGGCCAAACTTCCCAGTTCGGTGTCTCTGCGCTTCCGAGCCATGCAGAGAGGCACATCTTCCCTGCTGACAGTGCGCGAGCAGGACGGAGAGATCAGCGTCAGGACCAAGATCGACCGCGAGAAACTCTGTGAAAAGAACCTAAACTGCTCAATCCAGTTTGACGTTCTAACGCTGCCAACGGAGCACTTGCAGCTTTTTCATGTTGAGGTGGAAGTACTGGACATAAACGACAACGCGCCCCAGTTCGCTCGCCCTGTCATTCCCATTGAAATCTCTGAAAGCGCGGCGGTGGGAGCGCGCATTCCACTGGACAGCGCCACAGACCCAGACGTAGGGGAGAACTCGCTCTACACGTACGCGTTAGAGCCGAACAATTTTTTCAAGATTGACATTCAGTCCAGGAGCGACGGGGTTAAGTACGCGGAGCTTGTGGTGCTCAGGGAGCTTGACCGAGAGGTGCGCTCCGGTTATGAACTTCAGTACACGGCGTCTGACAGGGGCGTACCCCAGAGGACCGGCTCCACTCTCCTCAAAATCAGCGTAACCGACTCAAACGACAACAGCCCAGTATTTGAAAAGTCCTCGTATGTCATCAACCTGCCTGAAAACTCCCCGGTTGGCACTTTGCTCATTGACCTGAACGCCACAGACGCAGACGAGGGCACCAACGCTAAAATAGTGTACTCTTTTAGCAGTCATGTGGCCCCCAAAATCATGGAGACGTTCAAAATCAATCCCGACACTGGTCACCTGACCCTGCTCCGGCGCGTGGACTATGAAGCGGTTAACTCCTATGACATAGACGTCCAAGCGCAGGACATGGGACCTAACTCAATGCCCGCTCACTGCAAAATCCTGGTCAAAGTTGTAGACGTGAACGACAATAAGCCAGACATTAGCATTAACCTCATGTCCTCCCAGGGAAACGGAGACGCGGCTTACATCTCCGAGGCTTCCCCTTTAGACACTTTTGTGGCTTTGGTGCGAGTGGAGGACTTGGACTCTGGCTTGAACGGTGAAGTGGAGTGCAAATTACACGGCCAGGGTTATTTTAAGCTGCAGAAGACGTACGAGAATAATTACATGATATTAACTAACGTTTCACTAGACAGAGAGAAGAGATCAGAGTTCAGCCTCACTGTGGTGGCAGAAGACAAAGGCACTCCAAGTCTCTCCACAATCAAGCACTTCACTGTTCACGTGACTGATGAGAACGACAACCCCCCACGTTTTGAGAAAGGTAGATATGAGATCTTTAAGTCGGAAAACAATGCACCAGGGGCATATCTTACCTCTATTATGGCTACTGACCCTGATCTGGATACCAATGGACAAGTTAGTTATTCAATCCTAGAAAACTCAGTTCATGGGAGTTCTATTTCCACTTATGTCACCATTGACCCATCCAACGGTGCCATCTACGCCCTGCGCACATTTGACCGAGAGGACGTTAGCCGTATCTCTTTTGTGGTTCAAGCCAAAGATTCAGGAAAGCCACCACTGTCAAGCAATGCTACGGTGATTTTGAACATCCTGGATGAGAACGACAATCCGCCAATCATTGTTGTCCCCCAGCTTTGGAACTTTAGCGCTGACATTCCCGCATCAAAGTTTACAGAGGCAGGACAGTTAGTGACAGTGGTCAGAGCAACAGATAGGGACACAGGAGTCAATGCTGAACTCATCTGCTCCATTGTAAGTGGGAATGAGGAGGGGTTCTTTCTTATCGATCCAAGAACATGCGAGATCCATGCCAATGCCAGCTTGGAGAACTTCCCTCACGAACATGCCGAGCTGACAGTTGTGGTCCGAGATCAAGGGAGTGAGAGTCTAAGTGCCAAAGCAGCTTTAAAAATCACCCTTTATGAAAACATGGAGAACCACGTGCAGGTGATGGACCAGGGCGAATCGTCTCTGGATGTATCCCTCATCATCATTATTTCCCTTGGGGCCATCTGTGCCGTCCTCCTGGTCATCATGGTTGTCTTCGCCGCTCGCTGTAACCGGGAGAAGAAGGACACCAGAAACTCTTATAACTGCAGAGTGGCCGAATCAACTCATCAGCACCATCCAAAGAAGCCCTCTCGCCAAATCCACAAAAACGACATCACCTTGGTACCTACGGTGAACGGGACACTGCCAATCCGATCTCACCATCGCTCGCCCTCCACAACGCCCCCTATGGACCGCGCGCAGATGGGCAGCCGGCAGAACCACCACAGCCGTCAGTCCCTCAACAGCCTGGTGACCATCTCGTCCAATCACATTCCAGAGAGCTTCGCCTTGGAGCTCGCGCACGCCACTCCACCGGTAGAGGTGAGCACACGGCAAATCAAATTAATCTGACATTTCAACTGTGGTCCCTTAGCCCCTTTCCAAATTTTCTCGCTCCCTACTCCCTATAGTTCACCCCTCCCTCACTTGTCTCCACCTCGACACCCCCTCACCCACCTCCCACACTCTTCCTCTCCCTCCTTCCTCATCATCATCATCTTCACGCAGCTGTTTGAACAAATTAACTTGTCTCCGTGTGTGACAGTGACTTAATCAACACTGGCCTGTAGTTTGAACTGACTCTCATTAAGACTGTTGATGATTACACGTGTCTATGTCTTTACCTTGTTTACACCGTCACCTCTGTAACCCCTCCCTCCCTCCTTACTCACACCCAACGTCTCCGTACTTGTCTAGACACCCCCTCTTCACTCCTCTCCCTTTTTGTTTTCAAATGTCATCCATTTTGTCTCATGACTCTTTATCATCAACCATTTTGTGTTTACTCATCCATTGTTTTGTCTCTCTTTTTTGTCTTTCTTTTTTACCCTCATCTGTTATCCATCCCCCTTTTATTTTTATTTTTGTTTTATTTTTATTTTCTGTTATTTTTGGATGTAGCAAGTCTCACAGCTTCTGTCCATGCTCCATCAGGGCCAGTACCAGCCCAGACCCAGTTTCCGCGGCAACAAATACTCCCGCAGCTACAGGTAAATTACCCCACTCCTCCTGCCCCCTCCCCTAAAGAGATTATCTTTTATTTACTTTTCAAACCACTTGTTCTTCATTGTGTTACTACATGTTCCAACTACCTGTTGTGCAGTTGCCTGCTCAGTTCAATGTAGACCATAGTTTAAATGGTGTGTTATTGTACTTCCCACATCATGCCCGTGCCATCAGTTCAGAGATATGCAAGCCATCTGTCTATAGATGTCACAGCAGTGGTCTCCTCTCCAACATATTAAAGTATGAATCCATCACTTCTTCGTCATAACATTCCCTGTTGATTTGTAGATGACAGATTTATGAGAGCCCCCAGTGGCTGCAGTGAAAGATTTAC
The DNA here is from genome assembly GCA_000787095.1 of Periophthalmodon schlosseri. Lineage (NCBI taxonomy): Eukaryota > Metazoa > Chordata > Actinopteri > Gobiiformes > Gobiidae > Periophthalmodon > Periophthalmodon schlosseri. The sequence goes on from KN474809.1 coordinate 57,074, forward strand.
AGATAGGATATACCTGCACTGAGGATTTATGGCCCGTGCCTCGTCTGGAGACTTGATAGATTCTACAAACAGCCTAAAGTTTCATTTGATGGATTCATACTTTTTTTTTAGTCCCCAGAAAGACAGATTCAGATCACAAATCAATGACACCTGCCTGCAAACAAAATGCATCTATCTTCTTGTTAGTTCAGTGAGACTCTAACTTGTATCCTAATGCTGCTGTAGGTATGCGTTACAAGACATGGACAAGTTCAGCCTGAAGGACAGTGGCCGTGGGGACAGCGAGGCGGGGGACAGTGACTGTGAAATGGGCCGAGAATCCCCCGTGGACAGGCTGCTTCTGGGGGAGGGCTTTTCTGACCTCATCCATCTCGAGATGCACCATCGACTCCACCCAGGTGAGATACAGTGTGACGTAGCCCCGCCCACTCCTGTCAGATCCTCTCAAGTCATTGGCTGCTCCGGTAAACACAGCGCAGCAGCCTCTGTGTGTTTTTTTTCTCCTGTGCGCCCTTTTACCGTGACTTCTCAAATTGGCTCCACTGCACCGAGCGATGCCTTTGTTAACGGCATGTCACACTTAGTTTTGGCTCCACAGCGTTGTTACATCTAACTTAAAGGCAGGCTATGCAGGTTTTCAGGTGGGGGATCAGTCCGATGCTTGTCTCATCAAAATGTTGCTTTGCCTGTTATGATTTGATTCAATTAGAGGCGCTTTTATAGACAAAAAATAACTGGTTTGGTGGTGCCATCTGCTTGTCTCCATGGAGATGTCAAGTTGTTGGCCATTTTGTGGAACATCTGAGGCAAAACAGCATCTCCATGGAGAAAAGGTTTCAGGCACAGACACACACACACACACAACTTACATAGGGCACCTTTAATTTTGCAAATCTGAAAGGTATGAATAAGAAATTGCCTCATGTTCCTATTTATGACTTACTTTGGGGTAGAGCAAAATACATCTAGAATGCATGTGCCTGCACAGTCTTACATAAAGCTAGTGTTTTAAGCAACCTTACAGTGTTATATGGTTCTTAAAAATAACAAAATGCAAGTATTGTTAGTTAGTTAGGCTCTTGTTTACCAGCTTCATTTCATAGCAAAGTAACAGCAAACACTATTTTCAGTCTTACTTTATCTTAGATGCTTTTTGTGAGCCCGTGCCCTTAAACTAGAGTAGGCAAAACTCCATCTTGCTACACATACAACCTTAGACCACACCGGTACATCCTCTCTACCTGCAGCCTAACTAATTTCAGCACCACGGACAGCACCGGCCCTTTTATAAGCCTGTTATTAGTCCACTGCTCTGTCCCTGTTTCTTACACAGGCTTCTCCATTCACCCTCTACACAGACACAATCCCCCATTGTACCGGGCCCCATTCTTCTCCGCAGCCCCTCATTTCCACGCTCGTTATCACATTCACGGAGGTTACGGTGTGTCTCGCTGGCTTTTCGTGCTTCTGTGTGTGTTTGCGTGCGTGCATTATCTGGCCTTAAGATAGTCGTGTCTGTAAAAATCCTCCCCAGAGCGGAGATGAGTCGCCTGTCACTCATCGGTATGCGTCTTAGGGTGCTGTTTTTTTTTTCTTCCTCTCTCTCTCTCTCTCTTTCTCTCTTTCTCCTCACAGTGAGTGACAGTACTGCACTTTCATGTCTGAACTGAGGAGAATTCATCATAATTGCTTTTAGAACGATGTTATTCTCCCTATATGCTGCTGCTGACTCTGTCCCTTCTCTGCGTCTCTGCCTTCCTCACTTCTGTACTTGAATTCTCTATCATTACTGAGATAAAGCGATGGCGAGGTGCGCTTGGCTTGGACGCTGTCTTTTTTGTGCTCTGAGAAAAACTCTGAGGTTTCGTTCATCTATTCTCATTTAAAAAGAGGCAGGAAGCTAATGACCCATGAGCTAGGATTATGCTTATTTCTCTTCAATGGGTTTAATTTGCGTAGATCTTTCTAGATATGATAAAAACGCTCACTAAAAAACAGCGCATTTGGAGTTGCGGGCATGTATTGCACTGACAGTCGGCCTCTAATTTCATTTGGGACAGATTTAGCATATAGTCATTTTTACTCTTTATTATGTGCTTTCCTTGTTACCTGCAGCTACCCACAATGCATTGTCTGAAGATAGAAAAGACATCACAATAGACCCCTGAGAACAGTATAAAGGCGTCCTAAAACCGCAAACAAAACAATGAGGTATAAAATATTCAAAACTCCCTGCGTACAACTCCCCATGCTTAGTTTTTCCCAACATTTCTCTGTATTTTTAAACGCGAAAACCTCAGCTCACTGTACCTCTTGTATATTTTAAACATATTGATCTGTCTTGTTGTTGTTTACATGTCAAAGGTTATTTCATCCACTAAAACTTGCTCTCCCTTATTTGCAGCTATGAGACTGTGCACAGATGAATGCCGCGTCCTGGGACACTCGGACCAGTGCTGGATGCCCCCTCTGTCTTTACCCCAATCCTCATCTGACTACCGCAACAACATGTACATACCCGGGGAGGAATCTACCCAGCAACCCCAGCAGCAGACGGATGACGACCAGTCCTC
>KN474809.1:59735-73175 GCA_000787095.1 Periophthalmodon schlosseri
TTCGGGAAGGAGCCGGGCAGCGAGGAGGCAGTGGGCGGAGCTGTGGTGGGAGGAAGTGATGTCGCAGGGGGCGGGGCTGGATCCCTTCTCAATGAGATGAACAGTGTTTTCCAAAGGCTCCTCCCCCCAAATGTCGATAGCTACGCAGAATGTAATGAAACTAGCCAGCCTGTGCCTCCTCCAGCTACCGATAGGGCTGTGGGGCGAGCTAATGCTAATGCTAACAACGCTGTACCCCAGGACAGTAGAAGGGGGTTGTTACCGGGCGGGAAAGGTGCAGCTTACCCCCCTGGTGTGGCAGCGTGGGCGGCTAATACCCACTATTTAAATCCAGCGTCAAACAACCACATTTCTAACACTTCAACAACTACATCCACGTCCACTTCGACCTCCACAAACGGGCAACCCCCTCATCTCAAGTGGCTCCCGGCCATGGAGGAAATCCCTGAAAACTACGAGGAAGACGAGTTTGATGGAGTTTTTCATCAGGGCGGCAAGAGGAACGAGGGTCGCCATGACACCAATGTGGACGCTAGCGAGTTGGTGCATGAGATCAACAAACTGCTGCAGGACGTGCGGCAGAACTAGAGACTTTGTGGGTTCACTGTGTCATAGGGGTCATTTCACTACACTAAACTGCTTCTTTGTGCCAACAAATATAGACTTTACAAAGACTGTGGCCAGTTCATGTTACAGCTTGTCCTATTTGTTTTACCAAATATCTCCTTATGCTAAGTGCTTGCTGAGAGACTCTTAGATAAAACAAAGCACTGAAGTGTCTTGAAGGCATCAAAGAGCGCATTCAAAGAACAGATTGTTCTATTCCTATCGGCCGCTCTTGAACTTTAGCTTGAATGAGGGATTTCAAGTAGAGATCCACCAAACTATACCCTCTCTCCATTCATGTTTACAGCTGACTCCATGGGGAACAGTGGTCTAGTTTTTGCTTTTACAGTGTACAATATTGTACAGTGTTTGTGAAAACAGCAAAAATCACTTGAATATTGTGCTCTGTTTCTGTTTTTGTTATGATGGAATGTAACTGTACAATTTGAACTTTGTATTTTAAAAATACACTCTTTTTTACTTCTATATATTTATATGTGTCCATGTATGTTTGTACAGAAAGGAAGAAAACAAATGTCTATTTTTTATATTGTCACTGCATGTCTTAATCACTAAACGTGTCTGTCGTCCATTTTTCTGTTATTTTATAAAACTGTATTTAATTTTGTTCCTGAAAGTGTGCGTGTGTACCAAAATATCACATTCCAATGCAGTTTCATGTTGGAATTTGACTTTTGTATGGTATTATTGTGACCAGTGGCTGAAAAATAAAGTGACGCGATTCATAAACATGCCTGGAACATTTTTACCCTGTGTAGTGTATTGTCTCATTTAGATCCTATTTTCCACAGCATTGCTTCCACTGCCCCCCTTTGTGTCTCAGCACCTCCTAATGGCCCTTTTAAGTACTGCAGCTGTTTCTGTATGCCCAGCCAGAACCTGCAGTGTGCTTTCAGCCTTTTTCACTATTCACATGCATTACTAATAACTATGCTATTAGCCATAAATGCATTCCCAAATGATCCACACAGATTAAAATTCATTTAGGCGTTAATTTAGTTTCTGAGCAGAGCTTCTCCGGAGCCGCCTCTCTCATCCGTGAGCGCATCAGCTTATGGTAAATATGCATGTGCAAATGAAAAGCATCATTGATAATAGCTGCACATGATGAGAAATCAGGAGCACGATATTGTACAACGCCGCCATATGGACTTGTAATACAATTAAACTGAACAAGGGAGATGAGTTGTGCTCCTCCCTGTAGCTGTACATAAGATATTTTATAGTGATAGACAAACTAAGACAGCTCATGAACTGAAGGGGAGAAACTCAGTAAGGGTGAATGAAGCAATTAACCTCACGAGACAAGGCTTTTAAAAGGTAAAGGTCACAATTAGCATAGACGTATGAGGCACAAACATTGACAATAACAAAACAATCTCAAGGGAACATCAAGGAGCAGACAACATGGATGACTTTATTTTTAATTTACCGTAAGATTTTGGTAATTATGTGTTAATTATGATTGATTTGTAAATATTTTCATCACCCTTCAAACTGAACAAAAACAAACGCACGTAATAATGTCAAACTAGTGTCACATCAAAATGGCTGAACACTTTAAAGGGCCTATATTACATAAACTGACACTGACTCTTGTGAGGTTTAAGCCATGTTAGAATGTTGTTTCTTCATCAAAAAACATACCTGGAGTTCTGTTTTGTTTCATTCACACATGTTTGAGTATTATTATTAGTCTGTTTGCATCTCTAAAGCTCAAAATGCTCTGTTCCACCTTGTGATGTAATGTAGGGGTAGCTACCTTTTACCTTTATTTCAGTAGAGATGAGCAATTCCAGAGCAGAAATTATCCAAATGATTCTAGTGAAGATGTATGCAGTTTAAAAAGACAGTGGAGCACTTCCTGTATTACTAAGAGCAGAAATATCCAAATGATTCTAGTGAAGATGTATGCAGTTTAAAAAGACAGTGGAGCACTTCCTGTATTACTACATGACATCACAAGGTGAAACACAGTGTTTTTAGTTTGAGAGGAGAACATAGCCTAAATATACAGGGTTTGTGTGTTAAACATGTGTGAATGAAACAAAACACAACTCCAGGTATGTTTGTGATGAGGAAACAACATTACAACATAGATCAGAAAATAGAGTAATATGGGCCCTTTAATTGTTTTTTTGAAAACAACATTAAATTGGGTAATTATTGGTTTAAAAATAGATACCCGTGTAGTTTAAGACTAAGATATGCATCCAAGTGTATACAGTGTGATCAATATTTGGCTGCTACAAGCTTCCAAGACATTGCATTGCCCTCACTTTAAGTATCAAAGACAAGGCAAGACAAGGAAAGTTTATATGTACAGCACAATTTGTACACAAGATAATTCAAAGTGCTTTACAGAATAAGATTTTAATCACAATACAAACAAATGATTTGAATTAAGAGAGAAGAGTGCAGAATAAAAACCTGTCAGTCATATGCACAGCTAAACAGAACCGTTTTGAGTCTGGATTTAAACATTGTTAAAGTAGAGGCCTGTCTCACATCTTCAGGAAGACTGTTCCAGGTTTTAGCTGCATAAAACTGAAACGCTGATTCCCCATGTTTAGTCCTGACTCTGGGCACCAGCAGGAGGCCGGTTCCTGAAGTCCTCAGAGTGTGAGATGGTTCATATGGCACTAACATGTGGGAGATGTACTTTGGTGCTGGGCCATGGAGGGACTTGTAACAAGCAGAGCTGCTTTAAAGTCTATTCTCTGAGCCACAGGAGCCAGTGCAGAGACCTGAGCACAGGACTTATGTGCTGTTACTTCCTAGTTCTAGTCAGGACCTGAGCAGCAGCGTTCTGGATGTACTGCAGCTGTCTTAACACTCGTTTGGAGAGGCCAGTGAGCAGACGGTTACAGTAGTCTAACCTACTGGAGACAAATACATGGATAAGTCTCTCCAAGTCCGGTTTTGACAGTATACAAAAACACTGCAACTTTTCCGGCGGAAGGTTTGCCACCTGCTTGTCTCCATGGTGATGATATCGTGTTACCTGAAATTTTCCGCAGTATTCCCCCAAACATATCACCTTGCATTCATTCAATTACAGGTGTTTTTATTGCTACTTGAAAAACATGCATTCTTACTGTGAGAAGAAGGGTCACATCTCCACAGATCTGACCTGTAACTCGGACTGCTCGTCTCTGTGGAGATAGATACATTTCATAGCGGACTCTTAATTAAGTACTCAGTGGTGTATTGATAGTTAAACATGTGCAACAAACACATAACGCCTGCCGTTTACGATCAGAGGCAAACAATAGTACAGGACTTGGGTGTAGCCGTGTGAACATAGCCACGTACTTACAGCCTCCACAGCAACAGTCTCACATATGCTAACACTTAATAATAATGAGCTCATTTGTCTTCATAATTAAAAAGGCAGGCCTCAATAAACAACAAACACACAACCTACACATGCCTAATGCAGAAGGAATTCAGCCGTACACTGTTCTGTTCTAAAGGTGCAGGCATAATGAACTCAAAATATAGACTTTAGATAGATTTGGTTTTAAATAATAATATGTGTAAAAGCTAGCGGGAAATTAGTGATGGATGGCACTACTAAAAGCGTCGTTGGCACAGTGTAATGGTGTGTGTAATGAAACAAATATTTATAAACTGTGAAATGTCTGCTCATCCTAGTTTAGTACAACTCCATGGATTAGGTTAAAAGGTTATGAAGGGTCAGTCTTTATCATGACAAAGCAAACTCAAAGTATATGGCCAAATTAGTTACATTTGCTTCAAAAAATATTCAGCATTTGAGTCGTCCTGGTCAGTGAAGAAGTACTCAGTTTTGTTAAGTAAAAGTACAGATACCAGAGCAAAAAATCCTCAAGTAAAAGTAAAAGCGTCACACAAAAACAACTGAATAGATAGTTGGGGTTTTTTTTTACTGTTTTTTATTTATATATTTGTGTTTGCGCAAATTATGACCATGTTAAAAGTAAACCCCTCAGACTTTTCAACAGGTCTCAAACAATAATAAAAAAAAATACTTTCACTTTTCAGTCCAGTTCTAAATGTAGTGGAGTAGAAAGTACAGATACCTGCTCAATACTTTCATTTTCAGTCCAGTTCTAAATGTAGTGGAGTAGAAAGTACAGATACCTGCTCTCAAATGTAGTGAAGTAAAAGTAAAAAGTATCAATTTTATAAGTAATGTACAGATACCTAAACTGTATACACTTTATACTCTTATTTTGTTACATTCCACCGTTGGTCCTGGTCTATTTTAAAGAAGAGAACAGATCAGACAAGCAACTGAAATTCATGTTGTTCAAGTTAATGTTAGTTTTGATAGAAAGTGACAGCGCACCACACACTGTTGCATACGCGGCTGCTTCTGTAGGTATCTGGTCATGGTGTTGTTACGGTACCACTTTAAAATAACTACACCTTACTAAACCTTAATAAAGCATAAACAAAGACTTCATTCATATAAACAAACCGTTTATTATGGCTGATTCATCCGGGTGTAGTCGTTATAAAGTTTCACTGTGACTTCCTCTTCTCTCAGTGGTTCTCTTTCAGCCATGTCTTAAGCTCATTATTATTCTGAAACCTGTTCTTGTCTCCTCTTGCAGCATATACCTCCATATCTTCTTCTAATCTCAGTTATTTCAGTGTGTCCATCTGGAAGAGACGCACATGCCACGCACCCGCTCACATAAATATTTTTGACTTGCAGCCTTCTCAGTTCATATCACACCGTCGTGTTCTGGCACAAATTAAAAATGCTTCACGCTTATCCTCATCTTCATCGTCATATCACTTACTGCGTTCTTATTTTCCACTCGTATCTTAAATTATACCCCTGGTACTCTTGATTTGTGACTAGACTCTGCAATATATTTACGCACTATATCATCAGGTTGGAGGCTCTTGCATGAGAGAGGCAATCTAAAAATCTGAGCTGATAAGGGTACATTTTTATGTTTGGTTTTTTTATTTATTTTTTTATATAACTCTTGTATAACTTATTTTTTTAAATGCAATCTAACACAATTTATGAATGAATTCATTCACATTTATGAATGAATTTCAAGCACATATTGTTTGTGCTTCTCAAAATGTGGTGGTCTATGTTATGACCCAGCTCATCTAGGATCAGGGAAGTAACAAAAACCAAGATGGAAAATGGTAAAATAAAGAAGTAATTTAATGAACAAGGATGTAAAGAGTAAACTAAACAAAAGGGGTATAAAATATTCAAACAGAAGGTACTTTGCAAGGTTTTAAAAAGAGTAACAAAGGTAAAGTTTAAGACACAAATTTTACAATAATATAATAAAATCTTGACAAACAAACACAGAGTCAGTACTGACAGTCGAGTGTCACTTTCACATTAGTGACGTAATAAAAGAGACACATACAAAATGGCAGACTGGCCACACACAGCCCAGCAGCCCTGAGCAGGTGCACTGAATCTCCTTAAATGGGGGGAGGCGGCTGCAGGTGAAGCACAGGATTGGCCAGGTGGGAAAATGGTCCTCCAATCTGCAATGAGGACTCACACAGCCAGGTTTTCATGGGGAAAAGGGGAGAAATTCAGCACACACACACAAAACATAGGACAGATACAATAAAATTGAAAAAGCATAAGGCCTGGGGCAGTAACAGTCTAGATTTGCATATATGGAACGTTAAATGTCCCATATTACGCTATTTTCTGGTCTATGTTATAATGTTTTTTCCTCATCAAAAACATACCTGGAGCTGTGTTTTGTTTAATTTATAAATGTTTAACACACAAACTCTGCATATTTGGACTGAGTTCTTCTCTCAAATGGAGAACACTCTGTTCCACCTTGCGATGTCATGTAATAATACAGGAAGAGCTCCACTGTGTTTTTAAACTCCATACATCTTCACTATAATGTTTTGGATGATTTCAGCCATGGGATTGCCCATCTCTACTGAACTAAAGGTAAAAAGTAGCTGTTAACTTCAAAACAGCCACTACATGACATCACAAGGTGGAACAGAACATTTTGAGATTTGGAGATGTAGACAGACTAATAACAGGGATTATGAAAGATGTGTGAATGAAACAAAACATAACTCTAGGTATGTTTTGTGAGGTAACAACATTCTAACATGGCTTAAAACTCACAAGACTCGGCTTTGTGTAATATAGGACCTTTACATGTAGAATACAGGGATTTGATCACTGTGGGTTACTTTTATTCATTCTGGATACACTGCATTAAAAAGATTGTAGGGCAGATGGTATTATAATACCATATTGCCTGTGATTCTCTTCTCAGAATATCAAAGCATTATGGGTATGGAGTGGGCTCCCATTCTGCGCTTCTATGCATCAATATAACTTGACATTGCAAAGTTTTACTATTCATGAAGTCAGCATCTGCATGTCTTGCTTGATAAGACCTACAGATAAGATTCCACGCTTTTAGTTATTGCCAGAAAATCTTTTAACAATATATCGGTAAATGCTAAATAAACATTAGCAAAGCGCCTACTCTTAATTCCCCTATGGTCTATGGTCAAACGCTCTGGCTTTTGAGCAACTCTTCAAATAACTGCTTCAATGATATGGCCCAACTTCAGTTTACATGCCCACACACTGCGACCACTTTAAAACCTTCTTTGTATAGTGGGTGGAAAATGTGAGCAGCGGCATGTTAGCCTTTCTCTAATGCGCCTGGCATTTTGTATTAGCACATCTGACTAAAAGGCATAATTTCTCTCGCTCCATCTCTCAAAAAAAAGTGCTATTCCAAAGCTATGCCGCAGGTGGTACCAATGGCATTAATAAAGATTTGGTTACAGCAATCACTATGCCGCAATTAACGAGGCCGTCCGCTACACAGAACGCTGATTACGTATGCTAGCTCCGACTTCTCATAGGAATCCATTGTGAATTTTCACCATAGAAACACTTGACACACTGGTGCGTTGTGTGTGTGTCTGTATTGACAGTGCTCAGTAGCTTACAGAGAAATTGTGAAACAGGAGTAATTGGCCTGCCAGTTATTGGTAGAGAGCCATCCCATCTGTGGTGCTGTGCGCTTCTTTTAATGCAGCAATCTGGCATCATGGACAAAGAGCTGAGGGACCCTGGCACACTCTGGACATGTTCCGTCTATACTGTCTGTAGTTACACCACATGCAGTCAAGTATATGATATAATAGCGGTGTATGAGTCACGAGGCCAGGTGAAACTGCAATACTGATCATCCTACAGGTGCGTAATCTGTAGTGTTACGTTATGTGGTCGTTCTAATGATCATGGGCGTGGACGTCAGGCGTGACTGCAAAGGATTTTATTTCAGTTTTTATTTATGTGTTTTTCTAAGTAAGAAAGTCCCATTGAAATAACTTATCTCTTTGTCAAGGGAGGTTTATCATTTATTACGGAAATGCACGTATGTGTGTATATAGATACTACTCTATAAGATTAGATTAGATTTTAGTGTCAGTGCACGAAGATGTGAGTCTGGGCGTCGGTGAATCGCCACGTTTTCAAATGGGCGTGATTGACAGGTGGATTGGCCAATCGGGGACAGGCATGGTCCGCCCGTATTGAAAAAAATTAAGGAAAAAAAAAAAAAAGAAAACATCAGAGCAAAACAGCAGTGGAATCTAAATTTACCAATTATAGTTTTTAATATATTATTTATACTATTTATATCCTATAACAATCCAGGCCACAAAGTATATACATATACACATTATTATTATTATTATTATTATTTTACTTTTTATTGGTGTTTTATTGTTTTATTGTGCTTTGCCTATGTATTTTGTTGACTTTTTATGTGAAACACTTTGGACAGCTGAAGTTGTATTTAAACATGCTATATAAATAAAACTGAATTGAACTGAACAATAATTTAACAGTATCCCCTCTGTTTCAAGTATGAAATGGATCATGACTCCCATCATGCACTTTGGCCACTATTATATTGACGTGACATTGACTTAACACTTCTCCACTGATCCAGGTTTTTAACTGGAAAAACGACACTGTCTTATGACACCTTCAGGCCTACTTCTGAATCCTGGGTACTATCTATGTTTCATAGGTTTAATGTGTATTCAAAACGCTACACTTCAGTGGGGTTGTATGGAATCACATTAAGTACTTGCATAAACATGAAATGAATGCATCTGCAATACAATTTCCTTCTAGCAGTGATTTAGTGCAGTAAAAATACATAATGTAAAAGCGCATAAGTTGTAGAAATATTTATTATGCCCTCTAAAGAAACCTGGTGATGACTGTTTTAAAATGAGCTATGAAATATATGCTCCAATTTGTTATTCAGTCAATGTCACGGCACTTCCATACCTCCGTAATTTGTACATATTATAAAGCAAATCTTCAAATTATGCATGACTCAAATCTTAAATGGAGAAGACTTGCTGTAATCCGTGTGTCCAGCAGATGGCACTGTGGGACCTATCTTGCTCCTTCACTGTCCTCCACAGCACACGGAGCTGCAGATCCTGGCACCGTCTGCAAGCCCCGCTCAAGAGCCATACAGCGGGAGAAGAGGGCTATGGCTGACTCATTTTGTCTGTCTAATTGCCTTGCGCTTTATGCATCTCCAGTCTGTTTTGTCCTCTTTGATTCGGAGCAGCGTGAGATGTTCATTTTTTGGTGGGAGTGTGCTCTCTTGCATTCATTGTTGTGCCTGTGTGGATGATGACAGATGACTTGTTTACTGTGGAACCAGGAGAGTGTTTGGCTATAATGAGTAAGTGTGTGTCACCAGTGGAATGGGACTAGATACTCCACCGAAGCACTTTTTGGTCCATTTCAATATTGCAGCGATTATAAGTATAGCCATGAGGCAGTATGATTAGAATAATATTTGTTGTCAATAACTTATAGATAGTGCTTTGAGAAGCTTAATGTTATTCAATCCATCAGTCAATCAAACCTTCTTTATTAAGCACTTTACGTACCAAAATATGTAACAAAATGTGCTTTACAGTGCACTAATTAATGTGATTAATTATAGTGAAGTAAGGAACTGTCACTTAGAAAACATTACCTAGAAGCTTTAATGTAAATTGCTAAAATGCAGCTTTTTGTTGTAATACAGTGAGTTTCTGGGTCAATAATAGAAATGACCAGGTTCAACATTTGTGAATTTACCTTTTTGTTATTTCATAGCCAAGTATAGTGTAATCAATATGAAAATCTGGTCTTTGCCCCCATCTCGGAGTGTCACGTTCTACAATCTGAAAACTACTAACTGTGGGGTGGCAGTAGCTCAGTTGATTTTCTCTCTGATCCATTGAATCATAAGTTGGCAGTTTGATACCAGCTCTCTTAGATGAATACTGTTGTTGTGTCTACAGACAAGACGCTTTACTTGGCTCGTTACTAATGTCTGCGTACATTGGTGTATGATGGTAAGTGTAAGTGGTAATAGTGGTAAGTGGTAATAGTAAATGGTCACATTTTTATATAGTGCTTTTCTACCTTCAAGGCACTCAAAGCGCTTTACATCAAGGAACCACTCACACATTCACACGCTTTGATACACCAGTGTACGCAGACACTGGGGGCGAGGGGGGGTAAGTGTCGACAGCATTCATCTGTGGGAGCTAGAATCACACCGCCAACCTGTGGATCTGACCTCTCTACCAATGATGTTTATGCCGAAAGCGGGATGTGAACCACCATCCCTGATGTGTGAAGGGGTGAGTGGTTCCTTTATGTAAGCTGCTTTGAGTGTCTTAAAGGTGAAAAGGTGCTATATAAATTCTGTTTTATAATTTATCTGTTTTACGATTCACTGTGGTTTCGGAAAGTACTTTAACTGATCTGTAGTACTTTTACGTGAGCACATGTTTTGAGCACTGCACTTAAGGTTACTCTCTCACATTTCCTAATAAAAATCCCTATCCAGGTTTCCATTTAAAACTGGACAACAGCCAATCCTGGCCTCCCCCACACTGCATTCACCTGAGTTTTCCCTCCCTCCCTCCCTTCCTCCTGCAGTACAGCTCCCTGTCTGGACAATTGGATTAGTGCAGAGTGATAGAAACTAAATACAGCATCTCACTGCTGCTGCCGAAGCTTGGCCCAATGCCACTTCATACAGACACATGCGCCTGCCACTCCACCCCGAGGCTAACTGTGCTAGCTTGATATCCAGATGGTTTAATTAGTGCATATAGACAGCCATATAAGTGTACTGTGTGCTTGTCATGTTGGCTAGTCCGAGAGCGACTCCCACCAGTTGGTTGTTTAGAGCAGCGTTGGATGTAAATTACAAATTATAATGGGTTATGCTGACATGGTGATGAGACACCGATCAGAGGTGGAGGTGCTGAGAACTTGGATGAAATAAAAAGGAAACAGGGAAGCATGGAGGCCAAGGGCTTGTTAGATCCATGAAAAGAAAGTGAAACGTGGTAAATATTTTATAAAACTGTAAAATAAAAGAAAAACAGATAGGACTTGAACTGGAATCAAAAGGTCAGAGTGATTCACTTCAAACCAAACGTTTTAAAGGTTCTAAATTGACTCGTGAGCTTTTAGTCATGTTAGAATATTTTTACCTCATCAAAAAAATATACCCAGAGTTGTGTTTTGTTTCATTCGCACATGTTTGAGTAATCCTGCGTTATTGTGTTCATCTCCAAAGCTCAAAATGCTCAGTTCCACCTTGTGATGTCATCAAGTGGTAGTTTTAAAGTTAACAGCTATTTTTAACCTTAAGTTGTTGCCTTTTTAAACAAATATTTTTTTGTTTTTTGTTTTGTTGAGGATAGAAAGTCTTCAGTATCATCTGATGTACCACGAAGAAGTTTCAACAAGGCTGAAACAATAGCTGTATGTTCAAAGTCTGGCAATACCAGGACTGCAAATAATTCAAATGATTCTAGTGAAGGTGTATGGAGTTTAAAAACACAGTGGAACACTTCCTGTATTACCATATGACATCACAAGGGGGAACAGAGTGTTTTCTGTTTGAGAGAAAAACTCAACCTAAATATGCAGGGTTTGTGTGTTAAATGTGTGAATGAAACACAATACAACTAAATATGCAGGTTTGTGTGTTAAATGTGTGAATGAAACACAATACAACTCTGGGTACGTTTTTGATGAGGTAACAACATTATAACATAGATTTTTTTAAAAATAGCGTAATACAGAACCTTTAACTTCTCTGAACTTTTAAATGGACACCTCAGTTTGCCATTTTTAGTGATCTATCTAAATCATTTTTGTTGGTTCCAAACATATAACAAGAGAGAGCGATTACAGAAGACTTGAATCATTACTTTGAATCGCATAAGGAGAAGTAGTGCAGCCATTTTCATCCATAAATACTGTGGCATATTAAACGGACCATGTTACCTCAGCCCGTCCCAGTGAGTGCCATTCTGTGCTTGGCTGTGTCGGGTCAGGAGTAGGGTTATGTTTAGGGTTAGGCAGCTGGACCCAAACAATCTCGCCTTTTTTTCTTCACAGCCTGCAGGTACAACTCCATAAGACTGAATTAAACAACTTGCTTCAATAATCAACTAAAGAAGTAATGTAAGTCTTTATATTTTTCACAGGACGCCATACCGCTCATGTGCTAGAGTGCAAATCTAAAACTCTCATAATGTCAGCGCCGAAATGTCATTCAGAGAATTTAAAGGTCTTATATTACGCTATTTTTAAGTGGTAGTTCAAGTGGTAGTTTTAAAGTTAACAGCTATTTTTAAACTCAATCAAACTGCTTTATTCTACAATACACTACAATAACATTAAGTTGTTGCCTTTTTAAAAAATATTTTAGTTTTACCCTTTGTTTAATTATTATTATTGTCAATAGAAAGTATCCAATATCACCATAGAGTGCAGAACTAACACTCTCTGCACTGCACTGAAATCTCATTGAATGTTCTGAATAAACTGCACTACTTTTTAAAATAGTAGAAGTAGTTCAGATACTGTTGATCAGACTGATTCTGTGATCAGTCAGGTGCCCCCCAAATTCTCCCATTACTAATTTGTTCACATTTTATCTCCATGAAACAATATGTCAACTCTGTATTTTTGCCATAAACTGGTCTGCATCATCACATCTTTTACATCTCCAAGTCCTCGCGCATTTCTAGATGTTTAGTCACCCCACAGATAACATCATTTGAAGTGACTGGTGACGCGTGGGGCAGAGATAAAGGAGAAAACGATGAATGGAAAGGGTTGAAAAAAAAAAGAAAAACAAAAAAAATGTCAGCAGAGGTAGAGGAAAGTAGTGCGTATTTCCCTGTTGACCTGTCTACACCCTGTGACCTACTTTCACTACGGGTTACGTCAGATCCCATCCACTTTGTAATTCATCTGCCTTTGGTCTGTGTGTGTGTGTGTGTGTGTGTGTGTGTGTGTGTGTGTGTGTGTGTGTGTGTGTGTGTGTGTGAGAGAGAGGTGTGTGTGTGTGTGTGTTGTGTGTGTGGTGTGTGTGTGTGTGAGAGAGTGTGTGCTTGTGTGTGTGTTAGTTAGTTGTGTGAGTGAAGGTTTGGGAGATGAAAATAGGAACGCATTTACTCACTGATGGAAAGGTATTTTGTCTTGTCCTCTGATTGCTCTCAAAGACTCTCCTCATATTGCTTTGTTGTCTCTGGATGGTCAACAGTCTGAAGATTACCTGTGAAGTCCCAAATAAGTCTGGACAATACAGCTTCCCTTGTACTTGTACATATCACGGTTAAAAGCAAACTGCGAACCCATAATGTGAACGCTTCAGTGTGCCATAACTTGTAATGTTTGCTTGGATTTCTTCATTTTGACGTAGACAGTGGGGCAAAAAAGTATTTAGT